>QQSS02214504.1:0-23324 GCA_003687565.2 Craspedacusta sowerbii
CAATAGACGAAGTGCAACGAACTCAAAGTAATATACTTCAACTCGTCTCTTCGTTAGTCAAAACTCAATAAAACGTGCCTTAAGTACATGCGCCTGGTTAAATACTTTCAGATTACAATATAATTGTCCCGGGGGTAAAAGTCCTCGCATAAAAATATTGTGGATCTTGCAGGCTATTTTATATGGTGTGCCTCTGCAGTATAAGTTGATACTTTGCCGAAAATATTGACTGAAGATAGTTTTTGAACTGCATTTCAGTTAAATGTGGATCAATTTTTATTCGTAGAACATTATTGAAGCAATCAGGCCCGGAGTGTCTCATCTATCTATTTCCATATGTAACCACTCTGATGTAAGAGGTGCGGAGTGTTAGCTTCCTTTCGTGCTGCCCATTTACGGGCTTGGAAAGAGGAGAGACGCTTAAATGGTCAGGATAAACCACGTTCCAGTCACATAATTCAGGATATCTATGAATTCGACTTCTTTTTTCCTGCTTTTTTGTATTTCTTTCAGAGTGGAGCTTTCACGGGCAATGACCAGGCTTGGCCTCAACAACTTTACATTGGATGAAATTGAGTACTTGGAGGAGTATCTCAAGGTCATGACTCACGTGACCCAGGCTTAGGTCAAACTGCAGGGGGTTGGGCTGCCTGCTTCCCATTGTAGCAATCACTGCATTAAACTTGAAAAACATCCAAGCAAAGACGCAGCTATCTTTCTGTAAGTCTCTGGTGGATGCTCTGCTAGAAGGTATACACAAAAGGCTTAGCCATCTTTTAAATGACCATGAGTACCAAATGGCTGCTGGCTTTTATCCGAAGTTTCGGCTGGTCTGGTTGGCAAAAACGGATCCGTCCAGTGCTGGCAGTGTGAGGTTAGCCATTGCGACTGAGCTGGAAGTAGCCTTGAAGAAAGCTTCCTATACAGGGTCCGCATAGTTGGGCACCCAGTCCGTTAAGTCCGTTAAGTCCGAAAAAGTTTTTTTTTTTTTACGAATAACGGTCCGTTACTTTACTTTGCGCACTTAACGATTAACGGACGTAAGTTGAAATAATCAAACGATCAACGCCTTAGCGCTTTAAAAAATTGGGTAGCAAGTCCGCGCATTTAAGAGCGTTACATTTTTCTGGCCCAGACCATTCAAAACTTTCATTTGCATTCCACCTAGACTTTCCTATTTTATTTGGGACCAGTGCTTTTAAATTTGGGACGTTCACTTGCATACGCTACCCCGTCCCGTGTCGTGCACATGTGTATGCCGGCCTCTGCTAAATTGGTTCTGCGATGTTGTGGGTGCGGCCCGCCATGCAGCGTTACCTTGCGTGGGGAGTAATTTTATTGTTATAAAACAGTTGCTCAAGCGCCTACGCTAGTGCTCTAGCACAGGTCTATTTTTTCCCCGTGCCGTCTTTGTACTTTGTTGCAAGCATGGGACAAGACTATTGTGGCACGTGCAGATTAGTTGTTATTTTTTCAGGCACTACTACCTGTCTTACCCCAAGTGCCTGCTCTTTAGTATTTCTTTGGTTCTGTGGTATGCACCCATTGTGCTCAGTAACAATTAGTCTTTTTTAGTGCGCCATTTCCTACTACCCGTGGGTAGCTTTACGATGCCTAAAATATCAACTAAATCGATTATTTGCTTTTTACGTTCTTGACGACAGTTGTTAGTATAGTACGTGTTTTTGAGGTAAACTTCGACAATGTGTATATAAGCGAGATTTAATTAATTAAGTAGAGTCAGAACTTCAGCGAAGAGCCTGAAGCCTTGCGAGTGCAAGCGAGCTTTTCTGCTGTTCTTGAACGTGGACTTAAGAAAAAGAACTGTTTCCTAAGAATGTCTCTTGCGCAAGCCAAAATTCCAGATCCTCCACACACACGTCACAAGCTCGGCCAATCTGAAGTCGCATGTGAAAAGAGCTCGTCCCAGGTATTAGGTTTTCACTTTTATTATTAACTTAAATCAAAATTAAATATAATTAGATTAAAAATCATATGAAATGGCAGTGTCGGAAACGTAAATATAAAACAGTGAAATAACTCACTGATTGAACTGTGCATTGCCTGTATGGAGTCGCTTTAATTCATTTTCGAGATGTCCATAGCATGGTCCGTACCTGATTGAAAATTGGACTGTGTAATTTCTTTAGATTGTTATTTTAATAAGATTTCGAGAAAATACCACGCAAATTCATTAATTTAATTAGTGATTATTTAGAT
This sequence comes from Craspedacusta sowerbii, assembly GCA_003687565.2. Lineage (NCBI taxonomy): Eukaryota > Metazoa > Cnidaria > Hydrozoa > Limnomedusae > Olindiidae > Craspedacusta > Craspedacusta sowerbii. The sequence continues at coordinate 2,221 of QQSS02214504.1, forward strand.
TTTAGTCTTTGAGGTTTTAAGGCAGCAACATTTGCGAAATGCAATTGTGAGACTAAATTACGAAAGCATTCCAATTTTTGATAGTGGCACGGGTTGTTACTCTCATTGTCGTTGGAGTTTCAAGAGTTCGAGAATCTCATCAGCCGTGGATTCATACGAGGCAAACATCAGCAAAAGAGGAATCCTTCCACTGCCTCTTCCTCTGGGGACTTTTCTCGGCAGCAAGATTCAGAGCCTCCAGCCAAGCGACAAGCCTCTATTACCAAGTAGGCCGTTAATACTGGTTTAGGCAGAAGCCAGGCTGTTGTCGAAGACAAAATTGTGGATTTCTTCGTCGCTAACATGATCTCTTTACGGGTAAGAAATCTATTTGTGACACACTCCGGTAAAATAATGCAATTTTAGCTCTACATTTGGCGCTGAATTATCTTGCAATTTCTACATCGCTAAACTTTCCTTACTTTGACCTCAAGTCCTGCTTTCGATAAAAACTGCTAAAATTTGGAAAAAAACTTATCTCTTGTATAATAGAATTCAGGCCTACAGGTACCGGTACATTTTTTATTCAAAGACATGACTCATCAGATACAGTGCAAGTATTTGTTTACCCATTCAAAAAAACTTTTTGTTTAGGTGGTAGAGTCGGCTTCCTTTTCGAACCTGGTCCGTACCCTGAACCCGAACAAAAAAGCATCTCTCGACGGATGCTGGGCAGGAAGATTCTTGCTAAACATCAAGCCATGCTGGATCATATCACCATATAATAGAATGCCATATTTTGGTATTTTTAGTTAGATTTTTAGGCCATGGGGCAGTTTAGAGGTTTCAGAGTGGAACTTCCGCGGGCAACGATCAGGCTTGGCCTCGACACCTTAACATCGGAGGAAATTGAGTACTTGAAGGAGTATCTCCAGGTCATGACTCACGTGGACCAGGTTTTGGTCAAGCTGCAGGGGGAAAGTCAGGCCTATTTGGGCTGCATATTTCCCATTGTAGCAATCACTACATTAACCTTGAAAAACGTCCAGGCAAAGACGCAAATCTCCTTTTGTCAAGTCTCTGGTGGGTGTTCTGCTAGAAGGCATACAGAAAGGCTTAGCCATCTTTTAAATGACCATGAGTACCAAATGGCTGCTGGCTTTTATTCTAAGTTTCGGCTGGTCTGGTTGGCAAAAACGGATCCGTCCAGTACTGGCAGTGTGAGGCTAGTCATAATGACTGAGCTGGAAGTAGTCTTGAAGGAAGCTTTCTATACTCCGAATCCAGCTGTGAAGAGCTGGATCCGTCTAAAGATTCTTCCTCGACAACCAGGACCCTTTTAGTCAAGGCGCAGAGCTTGTAAGTACCATGGCTAGATGGGGGCTCCAAAATGGACTTTAATGATGCTACCTTTTTGGGCGAGCCAGCTCTGAGGAAACTATTCATTAAGTTTAACACGGCAATCCCTTGAAGCGCAGCAGTGGAAAGATTATTTTCCACTGGAAAGGAGATCCTAAGGGCCAGGAGATGCAAGCTATCGGATTCTACATTTGAAACCTTTATGTTTCTGAAGGGCAACCTGCACCTTCTGGAGGAGGCCCCCCGTTACTCCAACTAGATGTAACCACTTCGATTATTTTCGAAATAAAGATCTTATTGCTACTAATCAGTTGTTTCTCTTCGGGTGAAAATGGTTTTTGACCTACACTTTGTATTAAGGTACATGTGAACGTATGTAGAATTCTAATTAAAGTAGTTTTATGTTTGACTTAAAGTAGCAGTTTTAACAAAATTTGTAGGGCGTTCTTTCATATTAAATGATAGGCCTTGAGACGTTTGTAGTCAGGCTTGCTTTGATAAAAGGATAGTGTCTGGGCCTCCAAATCATTAAAAAAATTGCTCCCCGCTTAACGTCTCCGCACCATCTAGTGCAACAAAAGTGGCACTTAAGTATATGTTACATAAGTTCGTTAAGTTAAAAGTTTAATGGACTAAAAGACTTGCTAAAGGTTTAACGGACTTAACGTTTTTAACGCTCTTAACGGACGGCTTTTGTTTTTTCTTCAACATTCGTGAAAGTAACGTGCTTAGAAAAGTAACAGAACAAAGATTAACGCAAGTTACTTTTCAAAGTAACGTTAACGATTAACGCATAACGAAAGTTACTTTTGAAAGTAACGATGTCCAACTATCCTTTTTACCTGATTCCTTATAACAAAGTCAAGATATAATTAAGTTATGCAACACCTGGATAAAGTAAAAGGACTGCGTACTATCAACATAAACCTCGCGTGGTGCAATTTGCAATAACTCTATTAAGACGATGCAATCATTATATTCCTTCCAAAATACTCATAAGCATCAGATATACTCTGTGATAACTACTTACAATTACCACGATTGCGTTCAACAACCAATATACCCACGTGGCTAGAAGCAAGACTGTAGGGAAAACGCAAGAAGTGGCAGCAACTGAGCACAAATTAGGCCATGCCATACATAGACACACACACACACACACACACACACACACACACACACACACACACACGCGCACACACACACACACACACACACACACACACACACACACACACACACACACACACACACACACACACACACACACGAACCTGTCACCAATATCGGCGACACTGTGACCCCTGTGTCCTGGTCGGTCCGATTGTGCCTTCGTAGTGCTTGAGTTGTTCACATAATTATTCTGCTAACGAGCTAGTGACTAGTTGCGAAACTCTCAACACGTTCACTAAAATAACAACAACGTTTACGAGTACTTTCATTTAGTCTCTAGGTCGTTAGCATAATAGTTAGGTGAAGAATTCATATATTATACTCTATTCATTATATTATATTCATGAATTCACTACAGTGTGCTTTTGCTGTTTCTAAAAGTGTTAAGCTTTTGATGCAATGAAAACTGTGTACCTTGCATAGTGTGCACATTGTGTGACTGTTTACCTGGCACAGGGTACATATTTTGATGTACGGGTGTAAGTCACTGGGGTTTCATGCTCAAACAATGCTTAACCAGACTTAAAGCTCATTAAAAGATGTTCAAGACATGAATATCTAAAAATTATTTTTAGTGAGAATATTTATACAATTGAAAGATTTGTTTTCTGCTGTGCTTACTCATCTTAGACCTACAATCAGTAAACCAACCCTACGTAACCCATGCCACTTCCCCTTTCAATCTTTGTGTGAATGAGCTAAACATTTATTTGTTAAGTTGCTGGGCTTCCGCTTGTTGTTGATCCTAGTATCGCCACTGCTGATGTTCCTTGGATTATCAGTTTTAAGTTTGCAAGAAACATTGTTTGCTCTTTTGTACTAAGCATGTGTTCACATTTACATACATCTACAAACGCATTTACAGCCCTTTTCTAGTGTTTCAAAAATTGTATCTGTTGTGAGATTTGTGGAGGCAGACAAAATAAGCTTTATATTTCATTGAACAGGTTAATAGGAATTTACATCATTTTTTATAGTTTGTGCAGCTGAGGTGTCATTTTTCTGCTTGTGCTTACCTGTCCCATACCTGGTACATGATTAGCAGATATATTTTTGTTTTAGTTCCTTATTTCTACAATCCATCTCCTTACTTTTAAGATTTCAGATATCTGCAATAGTACCTGATTCATTTGAAAGTTTCAAAGTAGAGTTTCCCCTCGCTCTTTGCTGGTGGATGTTTGATTGACGTCTGCTAAATATTTATGAAGCCTTGCTGATAACTTTCAAAAGATTTCAGTGTATCTCTTGAGTTCATGTTTTGAAAATTGGGAGAAGTCGCATAATGGTGAAACGGTCGTATTTAAAGCTGTTCGGTTTAGCTCTTTTATGTATAACAAATATTACGTGTGCTCAACGCCCTAGTGACAGAAGCGATGACTATGCTGATGATGATGACGGTCATCCTGACAATGATTTTGTGAAAATTGCCAAAGACATTTGGTTTAGGTTGGGCTTAGACAAGATTCATTTAGCCGTAAATGAGTTTTTAACAGGTGCTGTGAAGTTTGGACAAACCTACGGCATTAAAGAGTTTAAGCAAGATTTGAAATATGTCAAAGTGAACCCGGTCACTTCTTTTCCTGTAATACTTAGAGGCTTATGGAGTGCCACTGTTCATAGTTTTATTAGTTTGTTTCAATTTCTCTCTACTGCTTGGAATTTCATCTTTGAGTTCTTGAAGCAAAAGTGTGATGAGTTTTTCGGGAAAAATTGTGAGTCCTGTTAAGTTTAATCATTCTGTTGAATATTGAAAGTTCCGTAATACTGCATTAACTCTCTGGATTTAAATTACATGATTATATGTAAAGTTTATTTTTTAGTATTTAGCTGTGGTAGACAAGGCTCTTGTAAATAATTGAATTGGGCCATCCAAGTTGTTTTTTTTTATAGATGTTGTGATGTTTTTATTTTTAGAAAATGCTTAAATCCAACTGAGACTTGAGGTTTACTTCTTTATATGTTCTCATATGTTCTCTATTTTACTCATTGGAATTCTGGGTATCTCATTTGAGTTTCTTAGTCCTTATGAGATGATATTGATTGTTTTACACAAAAATTTTGTTTAGCCCCTTATCATCCTTGGAACATTCTGCGTAATCAGGATCCAACACACACATCAGCAATCGTTCTGTTGTATGGTTTTGCCATCCTGCTCATACTTGGGCGATTCCTCACCTGGTTCCAAACTGCGGCGTTCCTGTCTTTATCGTTTCTCCTTTACAGTTATGGTGGACCTCCTCTTGTCTTCAAATGGTATTAAAGCTCGTTATCGTTGTGTTTATACTTGTGTTGCTTAATCTGCGGTTTTATGAGGCGTTTAGGTTCAATGGTGCCTCATATGCTGTCAATTAAATGTCATTTCAAAATCTGGTTTGTTTGGTACCAGAAGAAAATCATGTGAATGAAGATTCTATATCCTTGTGCTAGGATCGTTCCCCGTACCACAACAATTGAAAAAACAATGGTTGGATTAAGGTCAGGGTTAGTTCTAGGGTTGGGGTTTTAGTTAAGGGTACAGTTTGGTTTGTTCTATTATTAAGTCTAACGTGGGTCACTTATTGTGCCAAATCGTCTAAAGCGGCCACAATGGAAGTGGCATTGTGACAGAGCATTGCGTTTTTAAAGTGGATAAGGAGACTTAGAATTAGCCACAAATACATCACTCGTCTGTCTACCTTTAGCTATAAGGAGAAGGCCTCCCCTGGGAGAGGGGCTTTTTGTGTCTCAGCTAGACAAATTGCCAACAAATTACCTTGCAATCTATTAGAACAGAGATCAAGAATTACCTCTTGCCATCGCCTGCCATCACATCGATCTAGTGAATTTTTCTTTTATTTGTGATTTTCATTTTTTGGTTTTCCTTTTTTATTTTTGTTTTTGTTTTTTAAGGACTATTCTTATTTTAACCTATTGGTTTTCGATTTTTATTTTCTTTGAAATTTCATACAAAAGCCCATGTAGTAGGTGTTGGGGTTTACGATCTGTAATCTGGAATGCTCAGCTTATGCCGCGATGAATGGTGCTTTATGAAAAGGCCACTGGCCATCTTGAAGAACCATGCTATAATTTCGTATGCATCTGAACTAGAATTACTACTTTAAATCAATATGTATTGCCTCTTGTGTTTTGAAACCTATTTTATTTGATATGGCGAATCTGACTTCCAATACAAATGCAAATTGTTCTTCCAGGTTGATGTTTTTTACCGGCCTGGTTTGGCTGGTAATCGACCTGATTTTCCGCTATCCTACTCAAGTTTCCCTCGTTGTCATCCTGTTATTCTGCGTCAGGTATGCGCGTGGCGCTTCTACGTTAAGGATGCCAGGTGTTAGTCCTGCACAGCCTGTTGAACTAGACAGCAAGGTGCGTGCCATGAACAAGCGCATAGGAAGTATGGAGCGAAAAACAGAAGATTTGCAAAGGAAAATTGAAAGGCTCACTTCCCTGATCGAGAAAATAGAAAGTGATACTGAAAATGCATCCTGAGTCCTTTTACAATTTCCCAGCCACAAACCTCTTTGCGTAAAGAGTGTATTCGGTGTGTGCTTCTTTTTCTTAGCTTGTTGTTGGGATGGGTAGATGAATTATTTTGGTGTTTTAGCCTTGGTTGGCCTTGGCATTTTTGCCCCAATATGTAGAATGTGGTGCTAGCATAAAGCGTAGTATTGACAGACGGGCGAGTACCGGTATAACGAGTATGCGCATCTCCTAAATGGTTGGAGAAGGTTATAAGCACTTCGGAGATTTATTTATGTCCAATTTTTATTTGTGTAGAGTACTTGCAATAGATACAGTTAATCCTAGACAGGCTGTAATGCAAACACAGCTTGTTCAAGATTTTTTTCAGTTTCTTTTATCACAGGTTCCCATGAGCGCGCCCCTTCGCGTTTAATGTTAACTCAAGCTACCAAATTGCGATGATACGGGTTGATCTTAATGTTGTAGAGTTATCAGAAAATAAGGGTCTCTTTGAGTTCTGTCGGTTTTGTATAAAAGGTTAGTGAACGTAGATGTGCTTTAAACTTGTTTAAGTTAAGCCTGTTCATTTTTTCAATAATCTATAGCTAATTGTTTTGCGATAAATCCATCATGTGCCATTGGTGTCCTGCTGTCTTGCACGAAAGCCTTCATGCTAGCGAATCTCTCTTATGATTCATTTGACTTCCGTGACATAGCAACTGTTAGTCTCCATCGCATAGAGATTTTTCAAAGAGTGGTTTCGATCCACCGACCTCCAAGAGCGAAATACAACTACGCCACACAGTTAAAGTGTTCGCATAAAATTGCTCCGCGCACGTGTCGTACTCGCATTAGCACGGCACTTCCTGGAGCACCGGCATGATCAATTAACATTTGTAATAACAGCAACAAATCGGAATTCATGTTCTTCGTCCAACAACAGCAATAGCAGCAGCAACAACAATAACATCAACCATTTTTATTTTCCCCAAAAAGCATCCAGTATAACTCCTACAAGATAAGCATATAAGATCCCTAATTGGGCAGGATAGTTCTTAGCAGAGCTAATGAGTAGAAGATCTCTTTTGTGTGTGTGTGTGTGTGTGTGTTTTTGTGTGTGTGTGTGTTTGTGTGTGTGTGTGTGTATGTTTTGCCAATTTTATTATACATTACAACAAACATCGCGCATAAAATCCTACCCCCGTTATGACATCGTTCTCCAAGAAGGACAAAGGCCTTTCATGCTTGTACTGTGTTAATTTAAAAAGTGCTTTGATGACAGCAACAAATTCTGTAATGGAGCTCAAAGCCCAGGGTACATCAATGTAAGCTAAAAGCGGAATAGGCAGATGCTTGGAACAATAAGCTGCTGGTCTTCTCTTGGCGTGCTCGAGATAGACCTTAACGCTTATTCTTATGCTGCATGTAGTATCATGAACTTGGAGAGATGCGACGAAGTGAAAATGTTGTTTAACTACAGTGACATCCCCCCCTTAACACTTAAAAAAGAAATTTGTCAGTTCTTGCTTAAACATTCCAGGCGCTGCGCACTGTCTCGCTGTGATGCAGATTAGACGACTCAAGGGAAGAGGACCTTGCTTTGCAATACTGAATCAGCCTTTCCCAGTAGTAAATCTTTCCTTATAGGCAACATTACCTAAGCCTGAACAACATCAATCAGATGAAAACAACTTGGCAGCAAACATAGAAAGGAAACGACAGGCGGAGATGATAACGCTGGAGGAGCTAATTTTGACAATATCTGAGCTAGCTGGGCTACTAACCATTTGTCAGACACGAAGGAAGCATTGGAGGTCTTTGGTTTAGAAACTCGTGCAGCAACAAAGAGTCTAAACTAGTTTTGATTTCGAAATACCTGGTCGGCTAAGCACTAAAACTTATCAATCTGACTCGTTGAAGTCAATTGTGGAATCGTATCTGCCAGTTGAGCTGGTTATGATAACCGACGGGCCGAGTTTATCTGGTCATACAGAACACTTGATGACCTTCACTCAAAATTGCTGATTTTTGGCAACCGACTCTGAGTTGATCTGCAACATATCTTCACTTCTTGCCACGCAACTACTTTACCACCAAAGGTACGAGGCACATTAATTCTATCCCAGTAAAACTTTTCTTCGCTGAAATCCCTTCGCGCAAGGAGCACACAGGTGCTCATTTTGCATCATCCACAATGGTTTATTTGAAGGACTTGGCGTTTGTAAAGGGAAGTCAGTGCACATTTTTTTTTAGCCAAAATGACCAAGCGAGTACCCTTCGATCTTTCAGACACAACAAAACAAGCTCCCTTAAAAATGCATCTGGAATACCGTATCCAGTTGCCTGACCACGACTGGGTAGTTGCAGAATCGCCTAAACTGATACTTTCAGTTTATGACGGATATGTTCATTTTCCACTGCGAAATGGTTTTGGAAACTGTCGATTATTTCTTGCAGGTTGTTAAGTGCAATGATATACCTGCTACGACCAGAGTTGAACCAACTATGATGCTAAGCAACAGATGCCATGTTGCGATTCTTAAGCCCCAGAGGCTTCTACCTTGATGCAGAAGTTGCGTAAGCCATCGACATCGTAGTATTATGAGCTATCTTTACAACTTGACAAGGCATGAAAGTTTACTACTTCACAAGGTATTTTAGCGATCAAAGTTCTTATGCCGAATGATGGTCCAAATTGAGATTATTTGAGTTTTTGGCAAATTACTTTGATATTTCTTTGACGAAAAAAAAGTGCCGTCAGAACATGTAGAGAAAGTCCAATGCCTTTTTGGCATGGTATTCTCTTAGTGGCATACCTCAGCATTTTTTATGGACTTTTGATGGACATTTTTAATGGAATTTTTATATTCAACATTCAGAACACTGTATTATTTTTAATATAAATTATATATGTTTTAAATATTTTTATATATTTTATATTTTTAATATAATTTATGTATATAATTTTTTCTTCGAAGTTCTTTGATGGTAGAGAGATCGCTTTTGTTATCGAAGTCTGAATTAGGTCTTATATAAGGTCTCCTCTCATATTATGTTTGAAGATGGTGTGGCTTTCCTTTGGCAACCATGTAAATAACTCATTCCTTGGACTTAAAATTCAGCAAACAGTCTTTGTTACACGAAAATCGTTTAGCTACGTGTAAACATCAAACTATTTCATTATCCTTGGTGAGTCTGGAACACGATCGAGCTTCAGTTTACATGCTAGCCTCCATATAGTGAGCAGAAGCGCGACCGGCCTCCAGTTAGCTAATCCGCTAACCCGCATCCGAGATTGGGTTAGTGCTTACCATCGAGGTACTCGTATGAATGGCGTATAATATATAATAGTGTTGATAAAAAATATAAAAACGGTTAATAGAATAAAGTATATAAAATGTTAGTGCTTACCATAGAGGTACCCGTAAGAACGGTGTGTAATATATTATAACCCTATATAATAACTCTATGGTGTATGGGTAATTGGATATATAATATGGGTCTATGGGTATATAAGTCATAAGTCTATGACGCTTACCGGTAACCCGCATGGTCTCCAGACTACTGACCAATAGCTACTAGCTGCAAATCTCACTCCCTCTCATCTCGCTCGTCATCTTTTTGTCCTGGCGACGCTTTGTTCAGATGAACTGATCTTCCTTCAGAACCAGAACTTCATTCTTCAAGAAAATATTGATGCATTGAGTCCTTCTTATAGGTTTGCAGTTTTATTTGCTTAAGTTGACTTTAGATATCGAGCATCCCTTCAGGTAGCGATAAAATGTCTTTGTGTCAAAGTTTATCTTGAATGTTCATAAATTTTAGGAACTCATTTTTCGTTGTGAAGCATCCACTAAATAGGGCTAAACGAAATATAAACGCGTTTAGTTAAAATCCGTAAGGGCATGAAATACAGTAGTTGCAATCAGGCTGAAGATTCAGATGCTGCAGTAGGTTACCGCAGATATTATAGAATAACATTTCTGCTCGATGGAAGTAAAGACCACTTCAAAATCATTTGCAGAGTGGATCGTGTGCACCTTTAATACTAATCTTTATAATGACTTGTGAATAGACTCCAAATTTCTTTTTTGTAAATTGAATAAGCTAATCGTAAAACTCCAGGTTAAAATCTTGCGAAGAGGCACGTGATTTTCCCTTGAACGTAAGTAACCAAAACAGAAGATGCACCACGCTTTTGTGTTTTTTTTTTAATTATTTAACACAATCAATTTGCAGCATGACTCAACTCGTATATATATATATGTATATATATATATATATATATATGTATATATATATATATGTATATATGTGCTTCTAATCATCTACTACGATAGTATTGAATTAATTAACCCTCATAGATATGCAAAAATTTGTGCGATTGAAATACTCTCAACTTGCGTATAGAAATCCTTAATACAAAATCAAAATAGGAGAAAGCTATACAATGGACCTAACTTTTCAGTAAGTTAAGTTTACCTAAGCAGTCTATGACACAAGATTTTCGTTCCAGAAGTTTAATGGGCTCATTGCTTAGTGGGGTTTAGCGATAAAGAGCTCTTCAAAAAGTCATGAATTTTGTTAGGTGCTAATACTTTTGAGACCTTTTCTTTTCTTTTGTGAAATTCAAACGTGTATGGTGCTTTCTCTGTGCTGCCAATTGGTCTGCTTTAGTGAAGAGCGAGAGAGAGAGAGAGAGTAATTTCAAAATCATGGATTTAAAAGAACATCAGCAATCCCAAACCGCGATCATACGTGTATCCGTGACCTCAAACGCACCCTGGATCTTGCTGGCTGCAAAGCTTTGAAATGTTCGACCAACAACGCAGGCAGGTAAGGCAGTGCACGAATCGAAAGCAGGCGGCTGGGTATTGTTTCGACCAGTCAAATAATCCACTACGGCAAGCCCGAGTTCTGACTTCGACGCAAGAATAAGAAACGTACTTTTAGATTTCTTTTAGAACAATGTTCTTGTTTTCATTAAGCCGTTCATGCGTTTGTATTCCTTAGCACTCTGAGTTGACAGTGTGAAAAGGTCCGCTCCATCAGACTTGCTCCATGTCACCAAATTATGTGTTGGTGAAGTGAACGAAGCTATGTATACAGAAAATTTAGCTTGTTCTTGACTCATAAATTGTCTAAATTTGAAGAAAACCCGACTGCACAGTTCATAAGAACTCAAGTAGCAAAGTCTTTCAAACTGAAAACGATGATTACCTCGAAAAAGTCAAAGGCTTCCCGAGCTTTAAACGTTTGCGCTCTATTCTGTGAAGTCAATGATGCTTATTGAAATTTAAGATATGAATATCCTGGGCATACTCCATGAACTAATCCCACTGCTAAATCTTCGTTTTCGGTGACGTAAACGTTAATTTTGAAGTTGTCTATCGAACAAAGTACATCCATACGCCCCGCTCATACTGCTTGTGAGAAATTCCGTCACAATCAAGCCATCCGTTCACGGATCCTGGCAAAATGCTGTTTGTTGATGGGATACTTAGTGGATAATAATACAAGCGATCATAAGTTCGTCCTTGGCCCCAAACGCGCCCTGGATCCTGCTGGCTGCAAAGCTTTGAAATAACTGACGAATCGTCAGGTAAGGCAGTGCACGAACCGAAAGCAGGCGGCTGGGTATTGCTTCGACCAGTCATGTAATCCACTACAGCAAGCCCGAGTTGTGACTTCGACGTAGCAATATGGAGTGTGCTTTTCGATTCCTTGAAGCAGAAAATACGTATTTGCGTGAATCCAATCAAGCGCCTGAGTGCGTCAAGACCCTGAGTTGAAAGTGTGAAGAAGTCAGTCATGACTTGATCCAACTGAGTTATGTCATCAGCGAAGAAAGGATCCGTTTTTGGAAAACTTGAGGATGTTGTGTTTGCGTTCGCCACCTTTGTCCAACCTCCTGAAAGAGTAAATTTTTTTGCAAATGACGCATTATTGAACTCCTTTCTTAGAAATTAAGTATGTTAAAATTGAAATCCACGTCCTTTGACATGCTCCGTCACTTAAAGAAACGAACTTCCCTTCTATTATGAATGGAATATTTCTCGCAAATCATAGTCTCCCGTTAAGCGTTCGTATATCTCCTTAGTTACAGTGCTTGTAAACCACCGATGATGCAAAGTATTCAATGTACATAGAGTGCACTAGTAACGTTTGACATAGATCTCTTAGAAATAAGCTCCTATGACATATAATTTCCTAGAGCGCTCTTATAGAAAAGAGGTGTAGGCGTTTTCCAAAAGTGTTAGCAGCACAATCTTCGTGGAAATTTTTCAAATTCGTGTAAACAAGCATTACAATCGTTTGAATTAAATTAAACTGACTAGGCAAGGGCGATGTACACAAGGACAAAGGATCAAAGGCTCCAACTATGAGTAGCATTCAAACGATGGATACGTAGAAAAATAAAAGTACGAGCCATAAAATCTAACAAGAAGCTCGAGAAAGATTGCCATAACAAGAATCCAGAAAAAGGATCCCATCCTATCAGTTCCAATGAAGAAGGGGATGGCAAAACCGATGCAAAAGAGCAGCATATCCTCACCTGCGTCAGTCTCCATGTCACAAAACATCTGAATTGCAGCAATTGGGCCTTGAATCCAGTACAGTCCAGACTTGAAAACGTAAGTGGGACAACTTGTAGAAATGTGCAGACAGGATCTTGCGGCCATGCATTTCGTTGTGCCTAGAACTGAAAAAGTTAGGAATCTTGTGAGAAAAGCAAAAAACGTATGAGGCAAAGCCTAGCATTCGTTTCCACTGAGCAAGCGGGCATGTCGTATACGACCGCCTCGTGATGATCCCATCAACTAAGAAAAAGCAAACAGTTAGCAATGGAATGGTTGCCCAGCATTACGTTTTAATGATACTTAGCGTGACGTGGCTCGTGTTTAGCTTCGAGTTTTAGCCAGCAGTTCTAGTCGAAGCGTGTGCCAATTAAATGATAAAAATACTAATAGATTAAAAATCAAATGCAAATATAATTTGCTGCTTACCAGGGCAGGGTATAACAAGTTGTGATTCTTTTACTGCCGGACAAGAACCCTATTAAAACAAAAACAAAATAATCATTAATTAAGAATCATATTCTGAACACTAGAAGACAAATGTCAAACTGGAAGAAATGCAACGCAATTATTTTACAACCCTATTAATGCCATAGTCATTCGATTATTGTGAAGTCAGTGTCACATGCTCCAGGCCTTCTACACTAGTTGAAGCCCAATTACAGACGGAATCTATCAAACGGTTTGCATAGAAAGTAGAATACAGTCGCGCTTACCAAGATTGGCGTTTGATAGCAAGACCAACCATCAAAAGTTTCTTTCTTCGCAGGAAGCATACCATCGGATGATAGAAGCTCGCATTTTTCCATCTGTTCCATTACGTTCACAATTGAACATCGAGGCTCGGCATTACATTTGGACATGCAAACGAAGGGACTTGCATTTAGAATCTGTAAGATTGAACCTTGGCACTTCACGTTGCCGTCTACCTTTTCGAACAGCAATTTCTTTGTTTGAACATACGCCATGGAACAAAGAGCGTAGATATAGATAAGTTTTCCACTTTTGCTGGAAAGCATTTTCAGCGCATCAACTTTGCAGCAATCGAAATTGGCTCCGAGTTAACTGAGCTACGTTCGGCTCTGATACTTATTACTACCTAACCAGGGTCAATCAATGGGACTGTCATGAAATCGACGAACGCCTGAAGTACGTGATCTGGTGACGTACGTGCACTTCATTACAGAGCCGTCCAATGCAACAAGTACTTTATTAATTTATCAGTTCTTGATGGGGTTTCTGCTTCACCACTCTCTTTCAAAGCAACCGCAGTGTCGGCCATGAATAGAGAAAATCCCTTCCATTCATGGATTATGAAAGACGAAAAATTACTACTGAATCTTCAGATGTCCGAAATGTATACGTTGTCTAGATTTTGTGTAAGGTCTACTCGCTGAGAAGTTGGCAGGTCTTAGGACCACAAGCCTCGCGATGAGTAAATCTTCATGTGACAGTTGGCGAGGCAAGCGAAGACAATGTCTGAGCTGGCTTTTTAGTCTTGAGGTGTCTTACATCTATTAGGTGATTGATTCAGGTGCTTCATTTTCGGTTGGCCCTATGACGTAGGAGAGATATCTCATCTAAGATCAGCCGTTAGTCGATATAGCAGTAGATCTTTAAAGAGTATTAAAAGCACGTGTGATTACAGAACTGGTCCTGATATTTATTTGATATTAAGAAATGACATATCACTGTACAACGTTATTCAGTCCGGCATACATGATTTCAATTTTTTTCGACTTTCTATTCCAGTGGATGATGAAGTATTACATGAGCAGAACCTAACCTATTCGAGTGTACCGTTTGCTGCCATGCGCTGTATTTGAGCTTAAATTATGACACTAAATGCCTATTGTATCATATATGATGCATGTAAAGAAAATATGAAGAAAAATATCAATGGGCTGAACTTTAGTTGCAATGCTTTTTTTGATGCATTTCCTGACCAATATTAACGGGAAATAAATTTCCCACAGGTTTTAGGGCATTTGGGCATTTAAGGGATATAAGTTTAAAGCCTGTTTTTTTAAAATTAGCCTGTCAGCACCATAATTTAAGAAACCGAGTGAAGTTTACAAAGTTGCTATGTAAACAACGAAGGCATCCGTGGTGGGATGCGTCACTGAGCGCATAAAAGACTGTCTGCGTGAAGTGGAATTTCTAATGGGGTACTCACGTTATCGTCCAAGTCTCTTGATACGGTAAACCAATTAGTTTTACTAGGGATAATATTCATCTACTGACGCGTGGAAATAGTTAAATTCTGGTTCGAGTCATATTTAAATCACCATGAACAGGTTATTACCATGCAAAACCCTACAAAATGGTTGTTGCGTCCCTGAAAGGTTCCATAATTGATCCCTTTAATTATTTTGCTTATTGTGATGACCTTCTCTGTTGACCAAGGCAGCGGACGTGCAACCTACAAGTAGCAGCAGCAACATAGACAAAAACCACAACAACAACAATAACAACAAACAAAAACAATCACAACAACAACAACAATTATTCATGTTTAAAATAAATGCAAGGTGTCATGAAATATTGTCACATGATGTATAAAGAAGTTTATCACGAATGCATTTATTGGAATAGCAGGGGCTAATATGATTGAGGATGCTACATCACTCCAGTCAGCAAAAGATAAGGAAAATGCAATACCGAACAAACTGGAGAAGCAAAAAATAAAAATTCTTTGACGCAAAGAAACCCAAATATTTACTATATCAATTAATATTACATGGGTACCGATACAAACACAACAAAAGTTACAAAAAAAAAACAACGTTAGAATAAGAAAAATAAGGAAGGTATCTGCTAGAAGATATGAAATTGCGAGAGAAAAACCGAGGCAATTGAAGGGGAGTGATCTTCTGACGCAAGTTTTCAAAGTGAATGAACGCTGTTAACAAGCGAAGCGTATGCAAAGATGGAGATGAAAAGGTTGAATCCCATTTTTTCGGCAAAGGCTTAACAAAATATTGCCTGAACTCTCCGACAAACAAATAGATAGCACCAGGGTCCCTTCCCTCCAGCGCCCGCAAACGAGTAAGATCTTTTGCAAACATTTTGGAAAATTTAACACGGTAATGTTTTTTCCATATTGAAAACACTGATGAAACACCATTGCAAATTAAGGATTTCCTCTTTCTGTCTTCTACAGGAACGTAAGAATTATTCGCAAGACTGTCATTATCGCAAACCAATATACATTTGAAAATTTTTTCCCTTCGTTCCGCGGTTCGTTGCAAGCCTTGTAAACTTTTGTAGGCGCAAAATAGTCCACTTGTTGTAGAATAAATAGGATGCTTGAGGTCTAGCACACTGAAAGTTAAATTGAGGCCACCACAATCTTACTATTAAATTAAACGGCAAGGTCACTAGGTACTACTACCAAGAATGTGGCAAGACAAACTTGTGCTAGATCTAGACGCGCACAATTGAAAACGGCTAGAATGTGTTGGATCAAGCATTGAGCAATCAATTATGAAAGTTTCTATCTTCTGGTTAACACGTGCATGTACCTTCTAGATATTTTGATCGGAGATCCTTACCATATTTGACCTCATTGCAGCAGTAACGTATTCATCGGTTCAGTAAACTACTTTGGCAAGCCTTGTCTAAAATTTAGGCCAAAGAGCTCATATCAGAGTAGGCCGAAAATCACGAATAAATATTTAAACTGCTCATTACAAAAAACTTAAAATATTAGAGTCCACAGGCTAGCAATACAAGCGACGAAGGAAAGGTTAGCTTCGGTACGTCAAGCTCATCGAGATCGCTCGGCCCCCTACTAGTTGGCACGTCCTGAATGCACACACGAACATTGTTATTCCGCCAAGGAACTTCAAAGTTACGGCGCGCCAAAGTTGGATGATATTGCAAACCGTTTCCTCGGATGAAGGCAAGAACTGACCAATAAAATATATTTTTGCACGTCATGAAATGCTTTGCCTCTTCTGGGTCACAATGTGATGGGCTTTTTCATAACCGAATGCCGCACACACGGTAGTATATTGCCTGTTTGGATGCATTCATTAACTTGTCATTAAAACGAAAGTCCTTCTATGTAGACTTAATGTCAAACTCATGAACTCAGTACTTTTGGTTCGTGTGATTAGTGATGTCCAAGCTTAGTGAAAAATTGGTAAAGAAATTCGTTTTAAGCAGACATGATGGTTCTTATCATAGACGTCAAATTAAGAGTATAAGAAAAACTTAATATCGCTTAAACAATTGAATTAGTTGATCCTCGCATGAGAATAGGTCCTATCCTCATGTTCAACGCTGTGAGAAATTTTTAATGTAGTGACAGAATGACAGAAAATCTCAATATTGTCTTTGAAAGAAGAAGAAGAAGCAAGAAGAAGGTGGCAACAAGTAGTTGACTTACAAGAACACCACAGTGATAAGTTGCTTTGTGCGATGTTCAGGAACTAACTCAAAATTTTTTAACAACAAATCATTATTTCGGAGGCAAAGTGGGTATAAGTCTGTCCTGTATGTGAAGTAGCATTGAGAGTCCCGTTCTCACTATTCTTATTTTCAATTGCACTCAGCTTCAAAATCAAACTTTGCTTAAAACCCCAATCGCACCTGTTCATTATCAGTGTCAGCACAAGAAACCTCTCCGATAAATTTATAATCCGTCACTCCTCGCATCTTGCTTTAAGCACTTTGAAAAGAACCTTACAATTAAGGTCTGACTTGCATAAATGCGAGATATCAATATTCGTCTTAAGTAAATGTTATAGATCTAGGTATAGGATAGGTTTCGGCTAGAAAGGATTCATTTAACCGTAAATTTTTGTACATAACGTTTTGAAAAGTTTGGACAGAACTACCGCATTAGAAAGTTTAAACAAGATTTGAGAAATCTCAAAGAAAACCAAGCCAATGCTTTCCCTGTGATACCGAATGACTTATGGATTACTACTGTTCATAGTCTTATGATTTTGTTTAGATTTATTTCTTTTATTTGGAACTTCATCCTTGACTTTTTGACGACTGTTTGCGGGAAAAGTTGTGAGTCCTGTTTCATTGTAATCATTTTAATAATTTGAGTTGTTTGAATCTTTATTCTGTCAAATATCTAAAAATCTGTAAGACTGCAGTAACCTTCTAGACATAATTTATGTGATTCTTTATTAGGAGACAGTTTCATAATGGCGTAACATAAGTAGCACTGTCAAATAACAAATTGCCACATCCAAGATGTTTCTATGATGTGACTATGGTATATTGGGCATTAGATTTGAAGACTATTATCCTGAAGTCAGAGAACCAGAGGCCACAAGAATCGGGTCAAACTATGATGAAATGCAGTAGAAATGAAGTAGAAATGAAATAGAAGCCTATAAATTGATTGTTTGGAGGTTGCTCAGTCACATTGAACCAGAAGATCGAGGATCGTAAAAGTCTTGTTCTTCTCCCGAGGACCTTATGCGATGATTGGTAGGGAGGCGGTTATGGATTTACCAGGCATTTTTTGGGTGGAGGATTCATGGAAGCAGATCAAATAAATATTTACCGTTTCACCTGGGGAAATCGAGCGCCCAATTGCCAATGTGTCCAAGACATTATTAGACACACTGGGCATTCAAAACCAGTTAAAAAAGACGACGCACCCCTAAACCCGTATTGCATCAAGACCAATGGACATTGAGTATTTTCGATTTTCCAGCATTACTTTCCAACAGCATCGAACTCAATCTTTCAACCAAGGTATTCTAAAATGATATTCATTATTCCACGTCTTTCTTCTGAATATTAAGTAAGACAATTAGCAGACCTTTCCATATCGGTTCTTTGTTAATTTTCTTCAGCAAGGACACTAAATGGAATGGATCAAATTTATTCAATCCTATGGGATACAACCCGTCACATAAGTTGCTTGAACAGTGGCTTGTCTGGCAAGCCACGCATTTGCGGAGTGACCTAGCGAAACGTGGTTGTCTTCATAAAAGGCATAAATATTATTCCCCCTGTACTTGGGAACCTCCGTGCTTCTGAATTTCCATAGAAATTCTTAAACTCGTTATCTGCTTTAAAGGAGAGCTCGCTTTTTCAACACGTCTGTGACAAGGTTGTTTTAAATTTGAGCCAGAAGACTTCTTCGAGTATGCACGAAACAAGTTTTGCTTGTATCTAGCCATCACTTGCTTTGAATATACCATGCAAGCGAAGAATAACTTCATAACTTAGTACTATCACTTTGGAAGCTGCAAATCCAGTTTATGTTCACTCGATCATCTTTTGTTCTGGCGCCTCTGAGCTTATGTGCATCATTTTCTAGTCAAAACCAACTTATTTCCATTTCTCATGCGTAGAAGCACCGACAGTCTGAGTTATTGATGTTAGCTTTGATCATTTTGCGATAACAAGTCAACTTTGTATCTTTAGCGTAACTGCAAGTTCAGTTCAATTGTTTTTCATTCCTAATTTCTTGCGAATGGCCATAAACCTCGATTCTTCTTTTTGGTTAGTGTCCCCTAACCAACAAAGTTAAAAGAAACAAAGGCATTTTGCCGACAATGCGCAAGTGCTTCCATGTAGTAGTTCCTATCAGCTTGATGGAATAAGATTCTGTAAGAGGTTACTGAAGAAATCATAGAAGAGCTTGCTTGACAAAAGTAGGAACTACTTGAAAGTCATACTTTATCCAGAGGCATTGAGAAATCGCCTTTTTAAATATTGATGACTATAGCGACCTATGAATTGAACCCCCTATCGCTGTTTCATGAATTGTTGCAGCTAATCTAAAATTTTGAGAGGCGTTGTTTTGAAAGATTGCATAGTTAACTAGTCCGCATAGCATTTTGTAAGAGTCGAGTTATTGTCCCATAAAAGTTGCAGAGTTGCTAAATCACAAAACTTCCACGCCAGTGGAAGTATTCATGTATTTGGCAGCTATAGGCAAATCATTACAAAAAAACATTATCTTCTACTGAGGGCTGAACATGGTGTTTCATTATCAAGGAGCAAAGAAACCTTTGAATCGGTGTAGAAAGTTACTGAAATTAATTCTGTAAAAGCGATGCGAAAGATCTCACCGTAGATAATTCTTGCTATACAAGAAGCTCAAATCCAAGTAAAACATCCGTGCAAATTTATAAGACCAAATAAGGCTTAAGAAATTAGGACTCAGACTTACAGGGCTGAAATAAAATATCACTTAATTATAGTTTAACAACTTGCATGATGAATGGATAGTATTTACATCTTGCCAGTTCTATCAAAATCACCAATTTATCGTGTGGATCTGCTAAGAAACTACAGAGCAGATGACACAAAGTCCTCAAACTTTTTTTTTCAGTTTCAGTTCATTCTATACTGTTACCTCTGTTCATGACTCTACATTCTGGAACAATCCATACAAGAATTGCTGTAACAGAACTGTGAATTTCTTCCACAGCTGCATGGCATAGCAGGCTAGAGATTGCCGGACAGAAACGATATTTAAAATGCATTAAAAAGGCAATTTTCTTCAACTATACCATCTGTATATTGCTGTGACAATCACAGTTACTTAAAGAAACGTTTTTACAAAAAGCTAAAATTGACCTTCTAAACAAGACCCTGACTTTTTAAGCTTTGAACATCAGCAGTTTACAATTGGAGGATACCACGCATTACTAGAGTAGATTTTTAGCCAAGAAGGAAGTACGAGCTAAAAAAACTAAGGTGAAGCAGTACTTGGATCGCGATGCATCTTGCATCGATTGCTTTAATTTTTACAACTTTCCATCAAGATCATAATTCATCAAGCATCTTAGCTTTTATTTATGGAAAAGTTGGCTGTGGTCTAAACAAGGTGCTTAAACAATGCACTCATAGGTGCTCGAATTCCTAATACTTGAAAGCTAAACCGTTTGCTCAGAGTGCATGTTCTTGTAGCTTAAATTACTTTTGAGATTCACCATTCTATAAAAAAACAAGCTATGAACTTACAAGAGCGCTTTTAAAGGCGATAACTTTATATGCAATAGGTGAGTAATTATTCCACACAAGCAAACAAAACATCAAGGCCAGTACTCAACGTATCAATGAACACTACGCTGTATATGACATGCTACTAATGAAACGGAGGCGCTCAAAAGTGATATCACACACTAGATTAATTTTGAGTTGTTACACGCTTGTAGTTAGCCAAATAAATTGAGTTGTTGAAACCCTCAAGCCAGACTAGAATAGCTGGTCTCTCAACCATCGTATGCGACTTACTTAACATTAAGACATGATTATCGTAGCAGCATTGACAAAGATAATCTCCTCAACTGGGTTCTCAGCTAAGGGAAACTCATCTAGAACTTAATTGTTAGGTTTTAGGGATTACGTGTAACGACTTTTGTGTGCATGTAATTCAATCGTGCAGTATGAAACTAACGAAATGAGAATACCAATCCTTCCTTATTCTTAGCGCTGCTAGTTCTTCTGCTGCAGTGAAGTAGATGACAGTTTGTATTAGTAGTATTACTATTAGTATTAGTAGTAGTAGTAGTAGTAGTAGTAGTAGTAGTAGTAGCAGTAGTAGTAGTAGTAGTAGTAGTAGTAGTA
>QQSS02214505.1:0-11172 GCA_003687565.2 Craspedacusta sowerbii
TATATATATATATATTGCCTCTTCAACTGGGAAAATCTCTACCTGATCTGACCAAGAGATTCTTTCCTTGCTTATTTCCCTCTCCAAGCTATCTTTGCTGCCTTCACGTGTAGAACGTTTGTGAGTTTACTGGACATAGACTTTATGTTATCTGCATGGGAAACATTTTTTGGATCTTCAGAACGTCTGTTCATGTGTACATTTCGTCACGCTTCTCGTAGACCTGTACGACGGCTGCTTCCCATACCAGCTGACCGCAATGGCACGCAACATTTACATGACGTTGCTATAGACAACCAAGGCTTTGACGACTGGCGTCAGCCTCAGTTTCTTTTTTGTGACGGTCTAGTTACCTTACTGGTACAACGGAGCTGCTACGCCGGTTTCTTGTTTACTACTTTCCTTCTGCTCTTGCCTTGTATACTAGGAGCGTTGACATTAAGTATGCGTTCTCTCAGCCTTCCCTTAAGAATGCATCTCTCCATATGACGATTTTTGTCAGATTCACTGTCATAATCAGATTCAATTCACACAATCAACCATCGGTAGCCAAAGGAAATACAATTCGAAATCATTTTTCTTACGTTGATGACTACTTGAACTTATAGATTGATAGGCTGATCCAAAATTGTTTTTAACTTTTGCGTCACTACTACATGGAGCAATTACTTTATTGATCACTGAAATTGCTCTGTATTCCTTGAAATATCACGTAACTCACAGACTAAGAGATGTTGTGACCTGATATTGAATGAGGATATTGTAAAGGTTGCTGTATTTCATTGAGTTATCTAACGTATTAGGCAAGAAGATAGTATTTCCACATAGTGGCACTCTTGCTTTCATCTGGGCGAATGCTGATGGTAAGTCCCAATTCGAAATCATTTTTGTTACGTTGATGACTAGGCAGCATGCTGATATTAAGTCCCAATTATAAATCATTTTTGTTTCTTGATGACTAGACAGCAACTTGAAATAAGAGATCGATAGGCTGATCCAAAATTGTTTTTAACTTTTGCATCACTACTACATGGAGCCATTACTTAATTGATCACTGAAATTGCTCTGTATTCCTCGAAATATCATGTAACTCACAGACTAAGAGATGCTGTGCCCTGATGTTGAATGAAGATATCATAAAGGTTGCTGTATTTTATTGAGTCATCTAATGTGTTAGGCAAGAAGATAGTATGTCCACGTAGTGGCACCCCTCTTATTATCTGGGCGAATGCTGATGTTAAGTCCCAATTTTAGAAATCATCTATGTTGCATAGTTGCAAGTTGAAGCTTGGCACATCTTGATGTAACAATTTTCAGTTATATACACTATTTTATGGTGCCCATATTGGAATCTGTGACGATTGTGTGTTTTGATTATAATCCTTGCTCCATCATAATTATATTATTTGGGTAGCCATATGTAATTAAGTTCCGAGGATGTTGAATTAAATGTTATTGATAACTGCGTTCCCTGCATTTCTCAAGTCATAGGAATTTTCATTCTGGATTTTCACAGTTTTTTTTTTGTGCTAGTTATTTGTTGTAAATAGGAGCAGTTGAAGTCAGAAATATGAGTCTCCTGGTGCCAAATTTTTCCTCTGGAAGTTAAGGTGAGTATACCTTGAAATTTTGTAGGTGAGAAATTTTTTTCTTCTGCCTCTGATTCTTTGCCGCAGTCGCTGTACTAACATTGGTCACTCTGAATAAAAGCAACTATTAGGTTTTTTAGAGTTACCATTTTACATCAAATTTTCTGGCGAATAAAGTAGGATAATAGGCAACCAAAAACTATTTTTAAAATTTGTTTGCATGTGTTTGGCTATGTTTTCTAGGCTTTGTTTGGAAACGTATTATTTATAATATTCATTATTTATTTACTTTAATTGTGAAAAAGAGATTGTTGTTTTTGTTGCTGTTGTTGTTGTTGTTGTTGTTATAAAAGACTATATTAGCTCCTAATGACTGTCTTAACAAGGTACAGTCAATAAATCCCATTATTTGCCTTGCATTGAAAAACTGTTCCAGATGAGAGCTACATCAAATTCTGGTAGACTTGGTGATTCCGTGGCATCTCAGCAATTACTTAACAGTGCAGACCAAGTAATCTCCGGGGCAAGTGCTCCTACTGATCCTCCAAAAGCAGGATCTGTTGCCTATGATGCACCATCACTAGAAGGGCCAGAAAGTGAAGGACAGCAAAAGGTCCAGCTTTTGCAGAAAAATGTCAAGCAGAAGCCTGTAAAAGGTTAGATTAATGTTGAGTTCTCCCTTATTTGCTATAAGGGAATACATTTCATTTTCTTTGCTTCACATTACCCTTTCAGTTGGTGCGTATTATCTGTCCCTGTTATTGCTGGCAAATCTTTAACTGCCGTATTTAAGGCCGTTATGGCATTTTTAGAAAGATATCTTGTGGTTGATACCAAAGCCTGAACTGAGGACTCCTAAATGTTTGCAATACCCATCCAAAA
Organism: Craspedacusta sowerbii; assembly: GCA_003687565.2. NCBI lineage: Eukaryota > Metazoa > Cnidaria > Hydrozoa > Limnomedusae > Olindiidae > Craspedacusta > Craspedacusta sowerbii. The sequence continues at coordinate 2,472 of QQSS02214505.1, forward strand.
CATTGCTATGTCTTGCCATAAAATAGTTACAAGCTTTGTGCATGCAGTCTTGAAGTTGATTCTTTGCATTAGTAGCTTTTCCTTTAGGGGGGGGGGGGTCATTTTTAATGGCAAATTATGCTACCTAAACTGAAATGCAAATACATTTTACAGAGTAAGGGTGTGTTCTAGCATGCATCCTGTATTCTTTGTTGAAACTGAGCTTTAATGACAGTGATTTTTCCACATTCAGTGAAGTCCCATTTTTGAAATTTTGTGCAAGCAAATCATGCAAAGCTTGATAGCAAATGATCTTTTCTCTCTAGACCTTCTAAGACGCCTTATGTTTGTACAGGTTAAGCCACTTGAGTACTCTGTGATAGAATGAGCTGACATTGCACTGAAACTGCCTGCAATTATGAAGATCTACTGTTTGTGCCCTTCTAAGCAATGTCTAGGATGCACATGGCCAAGTTTGACCAAATATTTAGCAGCCAAACCTGCTCAACCTAATGTAATATCAATCTACTGTTTGTTTCTACTAGTGTGAGTAGGTTTAGTTAATGTCTGTGGATGCCATGTTAACTTGACATGCTTTTTCAACTTTTAAAATTTATTTAATAACGGTTATTATAACTAAAGTTGCAACTAGTTGCCCTGAGCATAATAGGATTATAAAAATCGCTTTAATGTAGATTATGATCAGCCTTTCAATCGCTGTTATTGTACTGATAACAAAAATGAAGATGGCTTGATGAAGCAGGTTCTCCACAAGTCTTTTTTAAGAAAAAGAAATCAATCAATATCTATCAGACTTTTCTGGGTGCTCCCCAAGCGATGGCTAACTTTACGATGGTTAATTGGAAAAAAGGAAAGCTTCAGAGGGATGTGGGATCATGATAGCTCAGGATCAGGATCGCACCATTGCTCAGATTTTGGAGTCAATATGATGTCTGCAAGACTTAAAGTTCAGGCTATGGCCAGAACTTTGATTCGCTTGTTGCTGTATTTTGCTGAAATGTCTAGTTCACCTCAAATTTTCTATATTTAAGCATGGAAGTTTGGATATGATATTTGTTTCACAGCTCCTGAAATTGCAGTTTTTGAGAGGCGTAACTGGCTGATTCATCTACATTTTCTTCGTCGAGAGTTAAGTGTTTGCAAAGTAAGTGCATAGTTTTTATCTAATTCACGTATTCATTTGTTTAATGTAAGTCACCCGTAAATCATGTACAGTGTTGTTTTATGTACGAAGGTACTTCCTGTACGATCATTACCTTTTTTGTGTACCACGCAATACGATGTAAAAGACTTTAACGTTACCTAAAGTTGAAAGGTATATGTAGATAATTTATAGACCGCGACGATCAAGCCAGTGTTTGGTGTTTACCGATTACTTTTAAACTACCCATAATGGAATTACAAACAGAGAATAGGCTACTTCAGGTCTAAGAAGAGAATGAATACTCGTATTTACAAGTAGCGGAAAGTTCGTGAGATAAGTGGGAAAGGTAGGCGGTTGTAGCAAACACGATTAAAAACGGAAATGAAAATGTCTAACGGATCCACACCCTTCCGTAATCATATACTTCATCCAGTTTAGGTATAGTAGAGTAGTTTTCTTTAGCATGTATTCATGGGCTTCCACGGTTTTCTCTCGTCTTTTGTGGTATGGAGGTAGACTACAACAATTGGGCAGAGGCATGGCAAGCATGGGTTCGCAAGAACCGATACAATATTGGCAAAGTAAAACGCGTATCAAATAAGACATGCCTCTGGTGTGTGCGAAGACACATGGAGAGAGAGAGAGAGAGAACTGCCCAACATGGTAGTGGACATGCAATAACTTTGGGAGAAGAAACTAGTTGGCAAATACATGTAGAGCGGTAACGAGGGGTTCCAAAAAGTACATCAACTAGATTGCATCTCAAGCGAAAAGATGATACCGCAAGTAAACGGACGACTCGGCTTACGTAATAGAAGAATTGGCAAAACTCGAAGTGAAAGGTAAAAGATGGATGGCTCCCATATCGATAAAGTCATCACATACTCAGAAGTGCAACATTTTTAACAGGACATTCCAACTTTGGCTATGTTTCATACATTTAAGTGTTCTCTTAATATTAATCTCTCTAATGTACGTTGAATCTATGTACGTTATATCTGCTAATTATTATAGTAAATGGAGCAGTTGGGAATAAAGTCTTTGCATTTCGTGCTAACCGTTACTTTGCGTAGTCTTTTAATCATGTATCGCTGGTTGCTGTCAGTCTAGCTCTACTTAAGTATTTTGCAAATCCACTGTAAATTTCACATGTTCACTGCCTTGGAAGAAGCCAGGCAAGCTTTATTTGTTTGCGCTCTTTGCACACCTTGTTTGTTTATGTTTGCTTAATATCATAAAGTTTGATAGGCGGTAGTTATGGCGAAAATAAGAACTCGTAGGTTTAGATTTAAGTGTGGAAAGTATTGCAGTAATATAGGTTCGTGATTCAGTAGAATGGTATGCTGTAGCATTAATGGTACTCGAAGGATGCTCCCGTGCTCATAAAGGCCATAAGCATGCAATGAGCTAGTTGCTATTTGCAATCAAGCGTTAGTTCAACCTCGGTGATTGCTGAGCGCAAGGATAGTTGGTCTTAGCATTGTTTAGTATTGTCAGCCAAAAAAAAAGCACTTCAGAGATATTTATATTGCACGTATACTCAATATGCGAATGACGTTGAAATTCAAGCATGAAGTCTTTGCTACCCAATGTTACAAGAGTAATTTTATGCGATATCCTGCAGACGTACACTGATGTCGGAGATTCGCTTCTTGTTGTTTGAAGAAAACTACAGGTATTAAGTTCAATGATCTTATATTGTATTATCATTTTGTTTGGCTTGGGTGGCTTCTCCATTTGAGGATGTCTCTCCAAAATCTCTATAGTCTTTGCTTCGAGAAGCATTGCATGAATCTGGAGGCATGTGCGAATATGCTCTTTATGTTCAAGGTAATGACGCCGTAGTCGACTTGTGCCGTTTTATTTCTCTTAGTGTTTTGGATATTATATTAAGGGATTTTATGCGCCCCTACTTGTTACTGTTACCGATATCGTTCTGTCTAAAGCGGCAACTTTGCGTCATTGCATGTCTTTAGTATAAATGCATCAGAATGGTTGTATGATCTGGTAGCTGCGGTCTTAACTGTAAATTTCTTTTTATGTTTTAAGGCCTTTCATCCTGCTGGGTTGGATAACTTATATAGTGCACTTATTTGGCTTGCATATTGCATGCTAGGTCTGATTTTGCGGGAAGAAGGTCAAGTTCAAGAATCATTGGAATTGTTTCAACAGTGTGCTCAACTGAATCCCACTAACCCAGACAACTTGAAGCAAGTTGCTCGATCTCTGTAAGCATTTTTGTGGTTTGGTAGATCTTTTTGCGGCTTGTTTTTCCTCTCATATTTCTGAGCGTCATTGATAAAATCTGTCCAGGTCATGTTAGAAATAACGTTTTTTTCTTGCCAAAGTCCTCTGTGAAAATTATTTTCTATCAGCTTTTTTGCGTTTTGAATTGCATCTAATCAAGATTGCTACGTTGTTTAATTTAGTTGTGACATTTTCGTGCTAAAGTTCTTCGATTCCGGTCTATACGTCTGATTCTGAGAAGCCCTAGGTTTGCTCTTCAAGAAGTTGATATTTGGTTTTGATTGTATGCGTTAGATTCCTGTTGGGTAGACACAAGGCTGCATTTGATGTTTATCACGAAGTTGAAAAGGTTTCACCCAACGATTGGGAAATCGTTCACAATCAAGGTAACGTTGGAGTGTAGTTAAATAGCTGATTGAAGTTTTTATTTAGTGCTAGGGTTTACGCATAGGTACTTTTTGCATTGTGTGTGTGTGTGTGTGTGTGTATGTGGGTGTGGGTGTGGGTGTGGGTGAGGGTGTGTGAGTGTGTGTGTGTGTGTGTGTGTGTGTGTGTGTGTGTGTGTGTGTGTGAGTGTGTGTGTGTTTGTTTGTGTGTGTGTGTGTGTGGGTGGGTGGGTGTTTTAGTCATATTTCGATAAGTTCATATATTTTAAAGTTACAATGAGGTTTGGGAGTGAGGTATGTTTCTCATCTTTTTAAACTGATTGCTACGTTTAGGAGTCTGCCTTATGTATCTGAAAGATCTGGATACGGCTAAAGAGTTTCTTAGGCGTGCTCTACAGCTTAGTAAACACGACATCAGCTTTGTTATGCTTGGCAAATGCTTTCTGTTAGAAGGTAACGTTGATGCAGCTGTAGAGATATACAAGAAGGCAGTAGAGTAAGTTCCCTTATTCGGTATTGTTATTCTTGTAAGAGCAAGAGCTAAGCTTGTGACCTGCTATCTTGGATGATAATCGTACCCGTTATATACATGCACAGGGCGTGCGCATCAACACGAAGTGCTAATTCTCAAGTCTGAGCTATGGTTTATCTCATGTGTTTGCAAAATTTTACATGTGCCCCTGCATTCTCTCCTATCTGACCTACATTCCAAAAGAATTTTTGTGCCCAAGTTTTGTCTGTTTAATGTATTATGTTTTTTTTTTTATTTCTTTGAAAAGTCTTGATTGTCTTGCTTTCAGTCGCAACTGCGCGCATAAATTTACCTTGTAAATGCAGTACATGGGGAGATACTGGTTATTCCTGTATAATTTTTTTATAAGTTACTTAGCATTTTTGACCATGCTGATATCGCCATAAGTGTCAAGCGATTACATCGCACCAGGGCCGGATTATGACCAGTTGGGACCCTAGGCCTAATAATTTTTAGGGGCGCTTGCTGCTACTGAGCCCTACTTCCTACTATAAAATCCACTATTGTTCAATCAGTGGCGTCACTAGGGGGTGCGAGGGTGACACCATCGCACGGGAAGACACCGATTGCTCATCAAAATTCAGTGAACTCGATGACTGTAGGTATTTGTCGCGCATTAAATTAGTGAAATTATTTTGCAGTGTGTAAGCCCAAAGGTGAATAAAAAGTCATTTGAATAGATCCCAGTAGAAAGTGCGTAGATACATATAGTTTATAGAATTCATTTATGGCTTTTCAAAGCTTAGCATCGTAGTAAAAATGTGCTTTAAAGACTAAGAATCAAAACAAAAGGAAGTTGCCTGTCAATTACTAAACATAAGTTTTGCCTCAATGCACTGCAAGACCAGATAACAAAGCTGAACCTGACAAAGTGAAAGGAAAGGATGTTCTGAAAAAATTTCCGTTCTAGTCAACTGAGCATAGAACATTCTGCGTTACAATGCGTAATCATAAATTTTAGGAAAATTCAAATTGCAATTTCAGCATTCAAAAATTCGTTCTGTATTCTAGCATCCGCCAGAATCCTGTGGACTCAGCAAGACTTAACCTGTTGACCTCCTTTCGACCTTTTGCTCGTATATAAAAGTGGAATTGCTTCAATTCTCCACACAAATTCATATCAAAGATCCTTAGGATATTCATCAACAAGCTTCTCAGGACACTGTGCATATTTGTTCGCAGAAAGGCAAAATTTACTCAGAAATGAAAATTTGTTTGAAACCTGTTTGCCACGTGCATGGAAACCAAACCCGGGTCTTCGGAGCGGAAAGCAGAGCACTTACCACTAGACCACGGGAGCTGGGCGAACTGGTTAGAACTGTACGACATTGAGGCTTGCTGACTAGCAAGTTCAGAAGCATGTTAGCTTAGCGGTGTTAAGTTATGTAAAAGTATTGATTTAACCTATCTTATGTGAATGTACAATAGCTATTGACCTTCCACTCTAAGCCATAAAGAGAATAAATTAAGCTGAAAGGCACTGTCAGCGTGTGTTGACTTAAGAGCTTTGAACGGTCAGCTAGGATCTAGTGAAGGCGGATGTAGAAGAAGACTGCACTTCGGTGTCCCGCGCTTTCGTTCTCGGAAAACTTAAGTAAATCGCTTGCAGTAACCTGATTTAATTATTTATGTCAAGCTTGTTTCTGTTATGGCGACTTATTTATTGGGTCTTCTTCGGTTTGCTGTGGCTTTAGTTCCCATGTGCGTTTGTTTTCAGGTTTTCTCCAGAAAATCCGGAATTGATGACGACCCTTGGCATGCTATACTTGCAGGTTTGTTGCCATCATTCCTACTTGCTCATTGAATTGCATAGTTCTTTGATCGAATGAATATTATATTCTTTAGATAACGTTCTTGTGTTCTCTGAAAATTTCATATAGACATAACCAGCCTTGAGACGTGAAAAAAAAAATGCATTTCTACACAGAGCAGAGTCAGCTTTTGAGTGATACTTATCGCATGACCGTGTCGTGTGGCTCCAAAAGCCGTAGCGGAAAGAAGTAATGCACTCAATACTTACATGTTAGCCTGATCTGAAGATAGAAATAACCTTTCTTGGTACATAGAATCCGTACTTAGCAATATTAGCGTTCGTTTACAGAGCAATAGGAACCCTGGGTATGTCCAAGTACCCATGTTGAAGCCGATCGGTAATGGCGTCCTTAGAACCAGAGTATTTCTGCAGATTCTAAAAGTTACCAACGAGTAATCTAAATGCCTTGCGCATGCTGGTTGCAGTGATGCAATATTGCCCTGATGATAAGACGGACATGAAGTCAGTCGTGTTGGAGACACTTTTTCGTAGCCTTTATAAAAAAAATTAAAGCGCGAGGCTATTACATCAAAGCACTACGTACATAATCATTTCCACATCCTATGGTGTATCTGAGCTGATAAACTTTAAAAAAAAAATAAGATTGCAGCTTTAAAATCCGTTCCAACATGTTCCTTCATCAGGGCCATGATGTTATTATTATTATTATTATTTTTTTGATAATCTAAATGCGAAGGACAACCCGCAAAGTAATGTAATCACATACCGAAAGTAAGACCCAAGATATAGAAAAGAGGTAATACGATCTTGAGTTTGCGTATGATCAGATGAAAGTGCTCCTAGGTGACGAGTCGCCGATTTTTTCCGAAGAATTGAGCTGCAACAGAAACATCGAACGTCTTGATAACGCAAAATATAGTGCGAGTCTGCGATAGATAACACATTTATGTGCTATTATGCCGGCGGTTTAGAGCAGCATTCAGTGAAAAAAGAAACTCTAAAATCCACGATTTGAATCCCCTTCATTAAGTCGATGAAGTCGAGATCGATTAGTTTCGTTATTTTAAGTAAGCGTTAGGAACAGCGCGCAACCAACCCTTACCATGTCACAAAAAGTGATTCCAAAAAAGAATTCTAAGACTAGATCTTGCAACTCCAGCAGGTTGCAAAAACCAAATTCATCAAGGATATCTTATACTCTAAGAAGCAGATGCTGCATGCTAAGAAAATTTCACTTAAGGACTTGGTTGTGCTCATTAGAAAGGCCATTCGTTGAGATTGTAAGATCTCCGAAGCTTGTAGGGAATACCGGTTGATTCTAAATTCCTTGCATTAGTTCATACTTGTGATGCGCCAAAACGAATTGTAACAATATACAAAACAAAAGTGATTTCAACTTCAGCTCTGTCGCAAAAGATCCTTTGAAAAGTATAAGTGTTTATGGCTTTGTTTCACGACAGAAAAAAAAAGGCTTTGGAATGTGACTTACATTCCTGCTTTCGTATTACGAGATGAAACTTTTAGTCTAATAAATCTCTTTGAAGTAAATCATCTAGTTTACGTAAACAGAAGGGCGTACTAAATTTGTAAATTATTACTTCTTATTTATGCACCTGATAGTGATTTTTCTGATACACGCTAGGAAAGCGTACATATTTAGGCAAAAAAAAAAAGAAACAGGAAACAGGGAAAGTAAGTCAGGCTTGTGAGTCATTAAAGATTGCTGTTCTCTCTTGGGTGCTGCGTTATCGGCGCTGGGCTAGTCAATGAAAAAAAAGTAATAAAACATTACCGCAGGCCTTTCATGATTCTCTTTGCTACTGGCCATTCGATGTTACTTGCTTATTCACCGCGGTTCTATGTTTCTATATGTTTTACATTTTGATGTCTATTTGATCATGTTATTATTTATTTTAAACCTTTCTTTTATTTAGAGCCTTTTCTTTTATTTTAAAGTCTTCCTTTTATTTCAAAACCTTTCTGCCTTTTTACTTGACAGGTAGTTTGAGTCTTAAGTCCTTCAGCGATCATGCTATGTTATTGCGTGCACATGTATCTGCTCGACGTTTTAGACTGGCCACCATCAAAAAGCCTTTGAGCAACTTGGCACGTCATTAATCTACGACCAGGCTAACGTCAAAGTAAGCAAGCAACCTCCGCATGTTGATTAGGATGTCGCTTGTGGCGTGCTCAAAACATGGAGGCACGATGACAATTGTTTCTGTTGAAGGTGTTGTTGAGTTTTGAACCGCCAGAAGATTTTCTGCGCAGGTTGACATTGCCTTGCCCTTGGCTTGGCGTTGCTACTGACTTATCCTCCATCTTCCAAGATGAGTGTTCTTGAACTGGCACATCGGTTGGGTTTTGCGCAGTTAAGATTCTAGCGTAATTGGTGGTTAATCTCACAGTGCTGCTCTTAGTTGCTCACGGCTACTTGAATCAGTGTTTTCATCTGGCAGGAATTTACATATATATATATATATATATATATATATATATATATATATATATATAGCAAAAACAAGTGCATAGAAAGCAATTCTTTTATTCTTAGACGTTTCGGCAGTAAGATCATCAGTAATACATTTCTAAATCTAAGCGAAAATAAAAAGAAGTAG
>QQSS02214516.1:0-11170 GCA_003687565.2 Craspedacusta sowerbii
AGAAAGTCAAGAACTAGTCACCACTTTCCCACTTCTGCAAGAAAACATCAAGACAGTGACTAGCTAATTAGGTGAAAAAAAAATTAACTTTCTGAGTAAAGCTTTGTTATTGTGATATTATACAGTAGGACTAAATTTTCAGACTGGATTAACTTCACTTCTGGACGTGCTAGAGACATTCCAAAGGCATCCTTGTAATCAGAACATTGCATATAACAAAAGACACACTCGTTTGTTCAAGTTACAGAATTTTTATTTTTTTATTTTTACTGCGCAGTGTAATCAGCCGATTCTTCAGCAATCGGTGAGAAAGTTAATGGGAAGAGCCTACAACTCAATGAAAAGGCCGACAAAGGTATTGCCTTTGTCATGTAACTCTTAATTCATCGAGATTAAGCCTGGACAGCCGTAAAAGTCAGTTGTATATACTAGTCTTTAAGGGTCTACCTGACGTGAAGTTAAAAGGAATTAAAGCAAAAGTAATCAAGGAGTAGGCAAGACCTTAGACATTGCGACTGCAAATTAAAGAATGCAATGATTGCTTTGTACTGCCACCTTAAAGGAATATAACCATTTAGCCATTAACCATTCAATAATCATAAGCTAATCAAAGAAAAAATGAATGAGCAATATGATCAAGATATGATTAGCGAAAAAAGTACATCAGGAACATGATCATGTAATGAACATCATCATGAACAATGCTATGAAGACACAACTAGGTTAAGCGTACATCATAAACTTCTGATATTTTTCAGCGCAAAATTCATTGTTTAATTTTCGAAATAGAATAGTTTCGATCTGGCATGCAAAATTATTCATAGTGAAAAAACTCGAGGTAAGGGCAAGCATAAAATAAGCATTAATAAACAAAGTTGGATTAATAAACAAAGATATTGTTGCTTCTATATTTCTCTGCTCTTCAAGCTGGTAGTAAGAGCTGGCCCAAGTGGCAAATTCGTGTCCGCTTGGTAGATAATTTGTAATGAAAGCTTCTCATCGTACCAATCATGGATGTAGAGAAGATCTTTCATAGTAATGTCAGTTTCACAATTTCAGTAGGCCAGCATGATTGCGAGAATCGCGAAGTAGGGGCGTAGTAATCCATAAAAGCAATATTTCCGATCACTTGTTGCTGCAACTTAAGAACCCTGGCTACTTCGGTCTTGAAAACTATTCCCCAAGCAAGTCATCCGTACGCAATATGAGATTGAAATGAACTATTATCTTGTATTGATTTTATGGTGTTCACATTTACAGAATGTCTAATTCTAGATAGGAGTCCATCTACTGTTAAGAGCTTTTTTGTAACTTCAGCAAGATGGCTTCTCCGGCGAAGTTGCAAATCTATGAATACTTGCAGCTATTTAACTTTGATTACGATAAATTTCTTCCTTGATTTAATTTTCATCGTGAAGGTGACATTGGATTTATTTTTGGATGAAAAATCTCATCGGTTTTTACTGGCAATCAGAGATAATCTTTTGGCAAACAGTTAATCATAAGCATTTGCTTTCGTAATCGAACGATCTTCATACAAAATAATTTTCGCCTGCGTTCTGTTGTGTATTACAAGATTAATACACGTTTACAAAAAATTACTGAGAACTAAGAACAAATTTAAGCCTGACATTGCCGATCAACTTAAAAAATACAACATTATGTTTATACGCAGTCAAATCTGGGGTCTTACCACCCAAAAACCAAACTAAATAAATAAAAAGAGTTTTTTTTTTTCACAAATTGCCACAATGACTCATAAGATGGACTTCTGGTCAACATGGCATGAATGTGCGTCTTCTCACCACTGGATGTTCTGGACATCGAGGACGTCATCACACTCAAACTAAGCCTCTTTACGCACGACTGGTACAATAATAAACTTCTTCAACCTGTGAATCAGTTGTGGATAATTACAGAGTCTCGGTTCTTAACAACCGCGTGAGAAACGGTCCCAAACTTAATTATTTCATGCAGAAGAACAAAATCATGCGAGAAGAAAAAACACATTAAATTCCATTTTGCATGCTTCCATGACCGGCTTTGCAAAAATTTAATGTGTCCAAAATGAATTTAAAAAAAGAAATCAAAACGCTACTTATGGCAAAACACCGTGTTAATTTTACGGTGGGGTGTCATCAATATGCATATAAGTGTGCATGGTGTTGATTTTATTGTGGTTCTTATTGTCACGTGTTCATTACAAGCGACTTGCAATAACAAAAAAACTCGTTTTTGCCACTTGCATTTATTAGACTTACAATCGATTTATGATATTATATATTGTTGAAGTCGGTATTCTTTCTGTTTTATCTTTGTTATAGATTTCCTGGATTTAACTCGGAATGTAAGCTTTGTGCCCACAGACAAACTCTGTTTTTTTTCTGTCTTAGAAAGGACAAAAACAATAACAACAACAACGACAAAGAAAACAACAACAACAACAACAGCAACGACAACAATTTATTTCCCAATAATTGCATCGTGTCTAAAAGATCTTCTAGCTCTAACATAAAAGTCTTTCATAAATGCAATAATTGGATTAGGAGACATCCTCGTTAGAAAGAGGCCAAGCAAAAATCGAACTGGCTATAGAACGGTTGCAAATTGCTACATTGCTATATTGCAATTGATCTAATGCAATTATTGCATGGCCACAGATGAAAATTAAGATCACAACTATGATGATGCTTCAATGATGTTGCGTTACAAGAGGACGTCAGTGGGATGTCATACTCACTTTGAAGGTTACTTTCAAACTGCTACAATTTTTAAAGGTGAAACGCGACCCGATAAGCCATAAGGGATGTCTCCTCCTCCAAGAAACACGGATTTTTTTTAAATATGAACCTTTTGTCTTATCTGCTGTTGGTTATTATTTGTTCTGATTGGAATCTAGCAATTGAACTTTATTTAGATGAACTTTATTTAGAAGAACTTTACTTATATTTAATAGTGTCCTGTATTGCGCATAGAGATGATAAATCTTCTTGATCTTTGTCTCGTTCTTACGTTGTGTTTACGGTACTTGAGGTTAGGGTCTACTTTGAGTTTCGAGAAGTTTCGAGACAAGATGAAGGTCCGTAACGACACAAACGAGAGATTTCGAGATCCTGATTTGAGCACCAAGCGGTTCCACTACCGGTTTGTCAAGTTATGAGCTTGCGTCATGGCAACAGGAGACCATTTTGAAGTGGGACTTGAAGTCGTAATCGCATGTTAATTATGCTAGGTTGAACCGCAGCCTATGAGCAGGATCCTCATTTTGTGAAAGTTGGTGGTCGCTGAAAGGTAAGTACTTGGAGGGTCATGCGCTTCTCGCTATGTTTTTCTGCTTGTTCATGTTCAAAAATTATGCTACGGAGGGGCTTGTCGAAGGATTGCATCAATCGCGCTTATAGCCGCCTCCAATTGTAATTGCCGACGTTCACTCACAACGTCAAGCAAGCGTGACTTCTACAACAACAACAGCAACAACAACAACAACAGCAACAACAACAGCAACAACAACAACAACAACAACAACAACAACAAAAAGAATTTCTCAATAAATACTTTTACAAACGTAAAACATCCTTATACGCGTAGATAGAAACTAAAATAAAGAAGATAGTCTGCGAGAACTAGTCTTTAAGTACGGCTTCCGTAAGTAAGACGAACAGCGTTGCACACATAATCATCTATTCTCGAACCTAGATACGCAAATCACTGCCTTTCAGTCGGAATGCGTTAGGCTTGGAAAAAGACCTGTTTTGAAGACCAATTGAGGATCATCCCACGATCAGTAAATGCGTTTGCCGCATGGATTTTCAGTGACTTGTGCTTAGGGGAAATCCCCGTCGCAAAGTTTGATCCTAATGTTTGCGACGCGAATCTGTAATTTTCAGTTTTGGAAAGCTCAAATACCCCTCGGATTATGGTCTCTTCAGTCAGCCCTACAGGATATAGCGTAGAGCGCTGTTTGTTGCGAACTCAGGAGGACAAAATCATTTCATAACTGTCTTCGTAAGCCCGTGCTCCTACAATTCGTATGAAAGTATACCTTCTGCGCTCTGTAAGGCATTTGTTCGCACGAGCGTTTATTTGGAGGTTGCTTACCTTGGCATTTTATTGTTTTTTTTTATCTAGTTGCCAAGTGGCTTCTTACTTTTATTTCGGAACTTGCGCCCCTAATAAATAAAGTCAAGATAGGGTAACGATAGAGGAAAGCTAACGACTTCCTCTGTCTCCGTCTTTCTGGCGCTCTCGAAATTGCTTGCCGAAATCTTCGAGGATTACTACCCGATGAGTTTATTGCCCATCTTTGCGACTTGAATTCTCATCAAACAAGGTAATTCTCTCGAGAAGGTATTCCTATACAAGCCTTAACGGTGTTTCTCCGCAAGTCGCACCGGTCTTGGTCTGAATCCTTGCTTAAAGCATAGGAGCCTCCTGCTGTAAAGTTTGTAGCGAATTGGTTTGGCAAGTCGTTTTTTGGCACAGAATTAACTTGCGTTATCATCGGTAGGTTGGAGCTTAACGGCGCTATCTTGGTAGCGGGATTGTGTATTGTTTTAGCGTGGGTTCGTTGACGGCGCGACGCTTGGCAAATTAAGCTGCTAAGGTGGCGTCAACAAACATTTTGTCATGGTGATGACGGAAATGTACTGTGTGAATTGCATGAACTGCGTGGGGCATTTTCTCCGTTTTATTCAGTTGCCGTAGACGCCATTGCCTGCGTGCATCACGATACCAAGTAGATATTTGTCGAAGCCCCGTACGTAGGTCGCGCCTGTGATGTACGACGAGTAATCACATACAAAAGAGAGCAATGAGGATAGTATATCTTGCTATCATCTGAGCCAAACTCGATCCTCTTGACACAATGCGTATATTAAAAATAGATGACATAATAGAAATCGCTAGATACTTATTTGTGTACGATTGAACCTAGGGCAACTGGCCATCGTCTCTGGAACTGATATTCGCATTGCAAACTTATAGTTAACAGCTACAAGGGATGATGGTTGCGGAAATCTCCGAATATCATTTACCGAATATGTTTGCACGGCAAAACATGACAGTGAATCACTGCGATATGTCGGTCTCAAAATACTGAACGATGTTCTTGATATGAAATAACAACCTTAAGCTAAGCGGGCGACAATTCGAAAGGCATCTATTTGCTTTTCTTTTTGCCTAATGCAAATTTGTTCGTTTTGTACTTAAATTATGGGTTTTAGATGCAATCGTTCGACCTATAAAAATCATCCATGCATCTTGCACCTGCGGAACCCATATTTCTTCGAATAGTTAATATTTAACGTATGTACATGTTAGATTGTTAAATTTGCGTACGTAGTGTGTATCTTGTTATCTTTAATTCCTATCCTAATAAAAACTTGTCAACAAGGCCGAGTGGTCTCAGCCGATTCTGATTAGCTTTGTGGAACCCTTTATGGTTATTTCTACCTGTGCGTAAGTGCTTTCTTATTAATGGGAACACAAGCTCAAGCCTTGCGTATATCGGAATTGCAAACCATAAAAATGCTTCTGAAGGCTTACAGACCCGTGACCTATTTGTACCGGCACTGTATTGGTGTCGTTCCATTAAATAGATCATAAGAATCCAATTTTTTCGACTGTTTTTAGCACCTAGCCAGAGTAGTAAATGCGTGCAAACACATCTTGTTTTTAGCTCCTAGCCATAGTAAATGCGTGCAAACACATCTTGTCCGGACGTCTTACAGTGCGGCCATGAATGCGACGCTTTCGCAGTCAACTTCTTTGCACGATGTTCAACAACCTGCAATCAGGAAAATGGCTTTCTTCTGCGAGTCTCTTTGATAGAAGGTTCCCAGTACAATTGAGATAATAATTTGCAATGCCTCGAACTTTACTTTGTTTGATTCACTCCCAGGCTGATTCTTCGCACAAACAGAACGAGGCTGCTCCGAGCATGCGCAGAAGCTTCAAGCGATCCTTCATTAGGACCTTCAGATGAGGAAAATGATTTGTAACGCCTCTATTAAAAACAATATTTTTAGTGGATATGCGGAATAGTCAATTGAAAGATATTGCAAGAAGCCTTAAAATTATGAACTAGCAGACACCAAAATGTTAAATAGTCTCGTTCAGTCATTACCGGCGTAGTGCGTGGTTTGTGCGATCACTGGTAGCTATTGTTACATTTGTCTGCTCAAGTTCGTAGCTTCGACGTCACCACGCAAGACTTCCCGCCTGGCCATGACCATTTCCGTAAACAGCTTTTTGTCGCTAAGATGACGTGCTTTGACTAGGAGCGCATGAGAATGAGTCTCATCTGTTATCTCCTTTTAATTAGCTAGTCGGAGTAGATTCGTTCCTCAGTGGATCAGGAATCAGACCTTCTGGATCCTGCTTCGATGCTGTTGTCCAGATAACCGACGAAGAAATTCCAAGAACTATCAAATCTGGTAGGTATCGTTTAAGAAGTAAGATACGTCTTTACTCAAACTACTCATCTACCCTCATTACCCTCGATCTGTCTTACCCCTAAGGATTTAGAAAAGGCTACGATTAGATCGCTGGAATAACAATTGAAACTAAGTGTGCCAAGTTTTTATTTCCCCTTTCCAATTTTTTCCGACTTCCTAACGTTGCCTATAGAAGTATTCTCTGTTTTCGGCAGCGTCGAGGAACCGAATTTCCTATATTCACCTTTCTAAGTTGCCGAAGCTGCAACAAATGATGGGGCTTGCTTGTAAAATAAGAATGTTGGCCAATAAGGAATTTTTCCGTATTTTGCAACTTTCAACTTTAAAATATTTAACTTGGTTGAGCTGTGACCATCATGAATTGCGCATAAAAATTAAAAGCGAATCATGTGGGTGAGTCACTGAAAAAACGTACAATTTGTGTGATGGCGCAGGCAGATGGGTCGGAAGAAATTGTAAAGCAAGACAAATGGGCAGGCAAGCATGGACAGTAGAAGCAGCTGCTTGCGTATCCGTAATGGTAGCGATACTATGAATATTTAGGATTTACATGAAATGCTATAATTGCGAATTCGACTTGCGCGGGAAATTTATATTTTAATTTGGCGTGACTTTTAATTGAAGTTGACTCCTAATTTGTTTACAGCTAGCCTTCAGAGCGCATGTGGAGCAGATTTATGGCCGAAGCTATTGGCAGCGTACTAAGTCTTATGGCGCGAAAACTGAGCAAGCAACGGGAGGCAGCGAAGTTGGAGGAGAGTTGTGAAGGAAGAAATAGTTCACCTATTGACATAGCGCCGGTTAATGACCAGGACAAAGTTCGCAAGTGGTTGTCAAGCGCTGATTCAGGCGTGTTCATAGCTTCAGAGCCGGATTTTCTGCAGGATCTCATTCTCTCGTCTTCGAGTGAAAGTGACGGTGACATTTTTGATGATAGAGCTGGACTTACGGGTCTATTGCAAGCGATTGCAAATGAGAGCAAGTGCTTGGTTGAGCAGGTGGCGTGGGATACCTCGAGATGCGACATGTTCGTGCGGCTTGGAGATCGGCTCTTTCCAGTAGAAAAACAAACTTTAGTGACCAAGTCCGAATTCTTCAGGATTTCTCTAAAAGATAGCGACGATGCAAAAGTAATTGAGATAGACTATCACAAAG
Source organism: Craspedacusta sowerbii (assembly GCA_003687565.2). Taxonomy (NCBI): domain Eukaryota; kingdom Metazoa; phylum Cnidaria; class Hydrozoa; order Limnomedusae; family Olindiidae; genus Craspedacusta; species Craspedacusta sowerbii. The sequence goes on from QQSS02214516.1 coordinate 7,611, forward strand.
GTTGTTTCGTGAGAGAGGCACTCCGATGCATCTATGCCGATCGCTATGATGTTACAGGTAACGTCGCTGTTGATTTGAATCATAACTTGCATATAAATTTAGCCCACTTTATAGTTTATGACCGGTGTAAGAATCCCGTTTGTTCTTCTGCTTCTATACAGAATTTGTTATGAACAGCAACATGCTGATGGCGAATCGGTGAATCTCGAAAAACAGTTCCCTAGTTTGTAGTTAACCTTGCGAATAGGTATTTAGCAGATCCTTGCCAAGGCTGTGATAATCATCAGGCTGTCAAGAGATTATACCTTAATGCTTATCAGTTATTATAAAATCTGACTATTATATCCCGCCCCTTTGCCTAGCATTGAAAAGGGGCGAGGACTTATCTTAGCTCCTGGGGGGGGGTGCTTGTCATAAGAGAATATATGACGTGAAATAGCTGACGCTGAATGCTTGTATTGCTTTAGACGACAATGTTCCAGACCTGCTTCACCTAAGCCACGAGTTTCAGATCAGCGACCTTCTGAGAGCTTGCATTGACCACCTTAGATCATCAACTTCGTTTAACACTATGGTAACATTGAGCTTGGCGCGCAAGTACAACATCAGTATTCTGTTCGATTTCGCTTGCCGCGCCTTGAGCAAGATTGTTAAATTTGAGAAAACTGCGGAGTTCTTTGCTCTTGATCAATCCACGCAGATCATCATAATGGCATACATAATACAGCGGTACCAGCGAGCCTGGAACTCAGTTGACCAGTTTGATGTTCATTTATGCAGTTACCATGGAGATAGCAATGTCAACCACGAATGCTGTTACCGATCCGCAACGTACAAGCAAGAGAACGGAAGGACATTTTTAGTGAGAATGGAAACCCCAGCAAAGAAGCTCTCCGAAGCTTTCAAAGCTGCTTTTGAAAAATAGAATGTCGGGTGCTGCTTATTTAAAATTTAAAGCATATTGATTATGTTTGACTTGCATATCATGAGATTTTTCAGTTCACCCATTTATTTCTTGGAATTAGAATTTCTTCGTGGATTCATCGATTGCAGAGCATCGGTAGGACTTTTAAAATTGCCTACCCATGTTCACAAGTCTGTCTGTCTTTCTGTCTGTGTAATTTAGAAATTTTAACTAAAAAAATTTTTTAGTATATGTATTTTGTTGCATAAGATAAGCCTATTCAAGAAGTGCTGTTCATATATTTATGGTTGTAGTGCTCGAGACATTAAAAAGTTTTGGGAAAAAACGGTTCAGCGATTGATGGCATTCAATTTTGTGTGGTAGATCTCGTGCAGTAAGTTATGCTTTCGTATATATAGCAGGGCCCTCGAGTCGTTGCTCGGAAAAAATATTTTTCTATCAAATCTTTTTGTTGTAAAAGATGCTGTTAAAGAAAACTGTACTGTAGTTGTGTTGGTGGAGTACAGGCACTGTCCCCGTTTTTAACAGCTAGGTGTTTTTCATCGGAGGTTCGTGTTGGATCGCTTCTCGCATCACTGCTTCACTGCCATCTCGATTTCTTACAGTACAGTCAAACACCTCTTGCCACATTCATATCTACACTCTAAGCAATGGCAATGTAACTCCGCTAAACGCTTCTTTGTAATTACAGAAATTTCGACTGCTATATATTCCGCATTTTTTCAGCTATTACTTTTACAAACGTCAGTTACGATTTGAAACAAGATTCGGATCGCTTAGAATCGTTTGCGCCGAAAAATGTTTTCTGTGCAAGGTTGACTTCGACGTCCGAAGATCGATTTTTTTAATTTTTGCATCTTTGCTCCCAGCAACGTGTCGTAACTTAATCTCTATCATCACGATTCATTTGCTGGATCTCACGTGTGTAAGTGCCTCAAGTAAGGGTACTTTTTCTTGAGGGAAATGGTTGCGTTCAACAGAGAAGGCATTCATTGTAGCCCCATCAACTCTTCTAATACACTTTGCTCACTAAGACCGGCTTTTGTTAACTGCATTATATGTTTGCTATATATCCAGTTGCGTCCTTTTATATGATTATATGTCCGGTTGTAGTCCTTTTAATCTAAGCCGGGTGGTCATTTACTGAAAACATTTTCGGAGGTCTGTTTTTGTGGCCAAGATTCTTTGGATACTGGTTTTGAAATTGCGATAAAAAATCTTTTCCCGTAAACCGGTTTGATAGCATTTTCTGTGGTTGGAGTAGATTTGTTGCTCGTGAAGTTCGCTTTTAAAAGTCTGACCAGGATGTTTCGGCGCATTTTGCGAGTCTTATTGTACTGTCCACGTTCACGTGAGATGAAGACTTATTGATGCTTACTGCCTGAGCGCAAATTCAGGTCCGCACAACACACCCAACTCCAGACAAGTTAACACTAGAAAGGAAGCTGCAGGATGCTTAAGGAGAGCTTGCGAGCTGCAGAAAGAAATAAACCTATGTTGGCAAATGGCACTTAGCAAATGCGAAATGAGATTAGTAAACATTTGTTGAGAAGTTTGACTGTTGAGTGCCGAAGTGTTCGAAACTTTTGCTAGTGGCATGGCAGAATTACTACCAAGACAACTTACGATGCGAAAGTAACAAAATTTATGACCGTATGCAATAAAATAGATAGCACGTCTGTTGGGTCCATGAAAGTTGGTCAGGTCAGGTAATTGTCTACCATAGAAGTGTGCTTCTGTGCTTCATGCTTCCATAACTTACAACTTCGCACTTATTATTCTGTTGAGAAATCGTCTTGAAAGCAGGTTATGCCTTTCAATACGAAAGCGTGCTAAAACTTTTCGTATCGACACACAATGAGTCGAACATCACACAGTCGATGAGACGAAAAAATGACACTGTCTGCAGCCCCCTGAAGTCTTGGACGAGCCTTTTTACAAGTGCATTTTGTGACGTGAACATAGACGTCTAAACCACTCGCAAAGCTAATGGGCTTGATGAAAGCGCGAGTTTTATTTTAAACTGGCATTTACATGGCATCCGAAGGAAGACCTCACCTCCTCTGTTCATGGTTTAGTGATGGTTAATCGCAGTTTTTTTTTTTTTTTTTTTTTTTTTTTTGAATAAGTTAAGTCACTTTCCACGACTCCACTTCCCATATCGCCGATCTCTCGTAATCTCGCCAGATACTATTCTTAGGCACGGTTTCGTAATTTAGCGCATCATGGGAAAGTGCTGCTCTAAATTTCCTTGTTAACGGAATTATGCAACTTAAATGTGGTGATGTGCCATAGAAAGGCTTGGCAGAATACTTCGATTCAAGGATTCTATCCTGGTCGCTGCGTCAGGAAGTCAATCCGTTGCAGGCAAAAGGCGACGTAGCTTGGCGGTGCTGATCACAGAGCGAGGAGCTCCTGTTACGGCCACAAATGAGTCCCGTGCCACAAATGAGTCCCGTGCAAAAACTGGGCTGGACTTAGTTTTTTTAGCGGAAGCTGGCCACAAATGAGTCCCCGCTCCGTGGCACAAATGAGTCCCGACCTTACGGCCACAAATGAGTCCCGAGCCACAAATGAGTCCCGACCAGTCGACATTTTTTTTTAAGGGAAAGCCACAAATGAGTCCCGTTCGCAA
>QQSS02214527.1:0-11170 GCA_003687565.2 Craspedacusta sowerbii
CTATCTATCTATCTATCTATCTATCTATCTATCTATCTATCTATCTATCTATCTATCTATCTACCTACCTACCTATCAATCTATCTATCTAGTATCTGTTCATGTAATTAACTATAGGAGAGAATGCCCGCCCACATCCTCTACCATAAGTCTTATTAATGGCGCGTCATGGCGTTACGCCCATGTTGCTTCACCAGAAGCGATCTTCAGCTCTCTCTTAGCATCAGCAAGTATCATACTTTCTGAAAACGAAGACCACGACATCAAAGATTCAAACAAGTGAACATAAAATTTAAGATGCAGCTTAAGCGTTAAAAAGCAAGCAAGCATTACTTACCCGGAGCAGTTCCCAACTTGTACACGAAGTTGGCTCCTAGCTTGCCAACTCCATGATGGCATCTGTCTGACTCACCATCGAGATAGAACGTATCTTTCGATCCAGAATTTCCAGTCCAGCACTCTCCGAAAAACTGGATCGAGTAGAAAACATCACCAGCTGCGTAGGCCGTTCGTGCGCAGATTTCTATGAGCTCTGTAAAGTTCCTCCTGGGGCAAGCAAACAAGGACCGACTCATTACAAAACAACTCTCAGGGAAACAGGAACAAGCCGAAGAATATAATGACGAAGAAGATAAGCCCACTGGATTACCTTGCACGGGTTTGCACGCATTTTTGCCCGTCTCAACAACCGAACGATACAGTAATGAACATTAAAACTACAGATAAATTGTGCAACGCGATCATCATCACTTTTGTCTGACACACGAAAGAATTACAAACATCACTAGCCACATTGCTATTACAGAAAATCAATCGATTCACGCACAATTCCAGTTGCTTTTACAATCCGTAACCTAGTTAGATGAGAAACACCGAATGAAAGTACATCCTCGGCTACTTACGAAACAGTGCTTCATTAGAGACTAGCGTCGAATAAACTTCATTGAATCGTCATTACATTAAAAAGCAAATGCTTACCAATTGCGAATGCGGTGACGTAGATTGATACGCAAGAACGGTAGTCGTCGCTCAATAGGATGGTCAGCGAAGCAACCCAACGAGTACGACGGGGGTAACGCCGGAAAATTAAACGCTGGAAACGAGAGATTAAGCTGTACTTTCAAAGAGCGGGAATACCTATTAAGGTTTGCGAATAGAATCATCAATGGACACAGGTAATATGCAAAAATAACCGGATGGACGCAGAGAAGAACAGCGTACAGCAGCTTCGTCTGTTAGAGGGAAGAAATCATGGATATCAACGTCGTGAATTCTGACGTCTGAAACTTGAAAATGGAACCTCGAAAGCATTTCCAAAAATCAGAAGTAGTCACTTACACCCAGAATTCCTGACACAATGACTAAATCTGATACGAAATTCAAAAGCATTACCCAAGTAGTCTTCTGACATATTTTCTACCACTTAAGGAAATAGAGAAATAAACATTACAATAACTCCATCGTCGAATCAAAGCATTTACTCACTAGGAATACAGGGCTGGTCAAGGCAGGACCGTTCGGCTGGCTTATCGAAACCGGAACAAGCGACGTTCTCGATTACCCGTTCCGTCACGCGGTCAACACATTCAAGAACAATCACTCTGGTGCCTGAAAAAAGAAAAAAAAAAATAGAAGGACACCATCAGCCACAGGCTAATAAGATTAGTATTTACGGACAAAAAAGTGCACGGAATAATGAAAGCAAAAATAGAAAAAATGAAACACATTGGTAAGCAGGCACAACAACCTACCACTCTATCTTCATCCTTAGATTGCCTATCAAGGATACAGAACCTCCTGTACCTACTAAGTGTAGTTTTTGGATGCTTTAGGCGGTGGCGTCACTAGGGTTGATGTCACCCGGTGGGGTAAAATCTTGGTGTCACCTCTAGACTTTCACTAATCACCATAGACCTTTTCAACATGATCCAGTACTGTATAATGTCAGGTCATGATGGTGTCACCCGGTGCGGCCCGCATCCTCCTAGTGACGCCACTACCTTTAGGCATTCCAAAAACAAAAAAACAAAAAAACAAAACGCCAAAGGATGCACCTGTATCTGGTTAAGTTCAGTATGCGCTCCAAATAATAAAAAACGCTCAAAGCAAATGTCACTCAGAGGGTAAGGTACTCCTTGATTAAATATCCCCGACACCCCTCATCCAAAGGTCTACATAAATAGCTTACTGCACATCAAAGCACGAAGAAAGCTGGTTCGCGACGAAAGGAAGGGTTAGCCTTAACGTAGCATTTTGACGAGTTCGGCTGCGATGGTCATACCAGCAGTTTGTCGCTCTTAGTGATCGTCACTCGCAGAGAATTAAAAAGAAAACCTAGCTCGTTGGGGAAGTGAGTGCCGCGAAGGTGGTGAGAATAAAAAAAAAAACGACGGCTGATATAAAAATATTGGATTAAAGGTAAGACAAGTGCATATCGGAAAGGCTCAACGCTGAAGGCATCCATAAGAGATCTCCTAGACCTATCAGTCGGAGTGAAAGCACATTTTTCTAGTAAACGAGGGTGTTACCTATGCTGGAATTAAAGTTTATTAAACAACGTATGAGTAGCGAAACAGGAAATCACAAAAAGGGGAAAAATTGACCATAATTTTGGGACGCCAAAGCAATGAAAACTTTACTCGTAACAGTTACTGCATACAAGCATGCACATCGTGATACCTCGCGTAAGTATTCATCTCGGGCTGTCAGTACCGCTAGTACAAGTATTCGCATTAGACAATATGCGCATCAAACTCGCGGCTCCAACGATAACTTTAAATTCATTCCCTGATCTCATCTACAACGTAGTAAACAAAACGAACACGCGAAGGTAAAGGAGGAAGTTAGAACGAGAAGGTAGGGTACCGTTTCCACAACTTGCAGAGCATGAGCCGTACGTAGGCCGCCACGCATGAGGGCTCGGGCACATTCCAAGATTGCATTCCCTGCTTTCAGCAGTAGGACGAGTCTTTGCGTCACATGCGCTGTCAGCCATCTCGACGCCATCTTCTTCACGGTAGCAAAGTATGACAGGAGGTTGAATCCCTGAAATATAAAGAAAATACATCCAAGCAAATGAAAAAATGGCGCCAGTAAACACGATTCAGACCGAAGGTGGTGTAGATATGATAACCAAGCTCACTCAACAACACCAGCAGCGGAAGTAACAGAGGTGGCATGAACGATGACGATAGCAAATCTGAAGTGCCTGTGGTGAAACTAGTGAAGATGGCGGTGGTACTGGTGATAACGATAGCACTGGTGAAGCAGAAAAAAAGACGTGGGAGCTAATAGGTCGAGCATAGTTCGCTTTGTGGCCATCGATGAATTAAGCAAAATTTAGTTGTTGACGATGACGGTGACGCTAACGGTGCCGATAGTGAAAGCAGACAATAAGGGCGGTTCAGAGGGTAGTGATCGAGTTGACAATGTGGCGGTAAAACCTGGTGATGGAAGCTCAAAGGAAACAGAAGAACACATGTAGTTTGGATGGAGGAACCCGGCGCAGCGAAACGCATGGGTTGGATGTTGTCAGCAATCTGCTGACTATGCTGAGCGTAAAACAAAGCTGCACACCTGGCCCACATGAAACGGAGCACGAGCCATAGCCCGCTCTCCACGAATACGTGGGTGGGCATGCGCCCAGCGAGCAGACTCGATCAACAGGAACCGGCTTGGTGCTTGGGTCACAAGACGCATGCAGGACATATTCTCGTTGCTCCTCGACTGTTTTCTCGCAGATGAGATGCGCTTTCTCGATCCCTACGCGAAAGGAAAAACGATTGAACGGTAAAAAAGAGTCATATGTCTCCTGGACACCAACAGCTCGGTACAATACAGGTGTTTGAAGATTTTAGAGGATTTGAAGAACCTGTGGAGCCAAACTATCGAAATTTACTACTTACAAGAGAATGATGTTTAGAACTCGAGTCCCAGCTAAGTTGCTGATAGGCTTTCATATTTTGCGTGCGTTTTGTAATTGAAATTGCTTCTTTCTCTTGGCATTTCACCAGTCGATCCCTACTCTCCCAAACGCTCTCGCTCTCTCCCTCTCTCTCTTCCTCTCGCTCTCTCACGCGCGCGCTCTCTCTCTCTCTCTCTCTCTCTCTCTCTCTCTCTCTCTCTCATTTTCGTGCTCTCGTGTTCTTTCTGCATACTCTTGTTAATTTGCTTCCTTCCCCTTCCCGTTCTACGCGACGGACCACAGACATAATCAAACAACTTCTACGATCAAGTCCACGACGTATCAACCTAGGGTACTATCATCATTAAATCGGAACTCCCGTGTGAAAGAACAAAGGAGTATACGTATGTCAAGCCTTCACCGATACTTTCAAAGGTATCCACATTCTAAATCCAGCCAGAAGCTCCCAGCATATTTACGTCACTAACCGTTTCCGCAAGTGACAGAACATTCGTCATACACAGTTTTCCATTCGTACGCCGCAGGGCAAGGTCTCAGCGTGCACGATGTGACAGCTACCGATGGCCGCTCTGAAGCATGACAGTAGAAGTCATCAACTGTGCTACTGTCACTCTCTTTTACGCAGTAAGCGATGGTGCTTTGAACGCCTGGGAAATGAACCAAGAGGCTTGTACCACAATCATCCCATGCAAATACTGCGTTACGCCCTCGTAGCTAATGAAAATACCCTATAAGCTCTTGATCCTGAATCACGGAGTGTCTCTACAAGCGAGCAACTTGCTCAAACATAGCCGAGTGACATTCCGGCTCGCAAGACGATCTGATTGCAACGCACGACGCTTTGATGCAGAGAAACTTCTTAAAAAGCCACAATTTGTCACAGCAATCTTTAATTTCGGCGATACTTTGACAAAAGTAGCAACGCCTTTGTTAGAGCGACACTTAGATGGACTGTTTGCTCGCACGTAACTGAGATTTGAGCCAGCCAAAGATGACAAGGTTGCCCACATCGACAAAATAAGGAAGCATGCCTACCTGTACCGCAAGACTTGCTACAGGCAGCCTTGGTCCTCCATAAGAAAGTTTCTGGGCACACTCCTGCATCGCACGGTTCCGGCACTGCTCGTGGCTTCTCTGCAGACGCGCACCTTTGATCAGGGACAATCTTATCGTCCAAGACCGCCCTGCATTCGACCGTCACTGGGATCAAGCCTGCGAAGAAGAAAAACATCGAAAACCTGGAATAACACGAAGCACCCAATCCAAAAATGTGAACATCTAATAAGGGCTATAATGTAGTTCTTTTTTTAAACCATAATGCATAATTAAAATATTCTGATAGGCACAAAAACTTAACTTAGTGCACACTTTTATTCGAAATGATGCACTCCAATAAACTTTACTCCAAGAAAATAATGAGCTTTCGACGCCACCTCGCGATCGTCAAAACTCAAAAGAAAACATTAGAAGTCTGATCAAGCACAAGCAGAAAAACCAGGCCTATCCAAATCCTACCTTCACCACAGGTAACACTGCAGGTGCCTACGCGAGAGACCCAACGGAAGCGTTGACACTCGCCCGCGTCACAACGCTGGACTTCCAGCGTGCCGGCATCCGGCTTGCTCGCCGAATTGCAGCGCCCAATCGCCACAGCCTGATCACTTGGTGGAACTGTGCAGATAACCAGCGGAGTTTTGTGCCCTAAGATGGAGAAAACACCCTGGTGAGGACATTTTATTTCGAACACGCGCCAACGTGGGTCACTAAATGACACAATCGAAGTCTTAACTTGCCCATACTTCTACTTTATATGAATTCAAGTTGCTCAGTAAAATCACCACCATTAGTTCACATAATACCTATAAATTTCTTTGACAAAAAAGTTACAGATTAGTTAGATCGAGATAGAAATGAAACAAACGTGGAAACGATCTGCAGCAGGCTGTGTGTTTCAGGAACGATTAAACAAAAAATCTCGCTCGTCGGCGCCAAGGCTTCTTAAAGATTAGAACTTGTTACAAATAGGCTCAATGGCATCATCAGCATTCCAATCAAACAAATTTGATTCAAAAATCAACCAACCAATTCGATTGAAAATCAACCAATTCGAAAGAATTTCAGCCGACAATTAAATCTATTCTTCGCAGATCAATCCATGCATGAATTTTACCTTCTCCGCACGTGACCGAGCATTTGGAGAAGACGACCTTCCACTCTGGGCAAGGAATGTCGCCGTTACAGACGCTCCTCTCCCTCGGTTTCGGTAAACGAACACACTCGAGCTCTTTCGTCTCAACGACAATTCCGTCGGCGCCGCGCCTTTGGCACGCGACAGGACGACGTTGCACGCCGACGCCACAAGTAGTAGAGCACTGAAAGTAATTACGTTATCATGGTTAAAGCTACCAAAACATTATTAACGTAGTTAATTGGCGAGTGAGAAGCGCGACCTTTAACGAATCATAAACGTTCGTGTTTCTTTTCATTGATAAAATGCATCCGCGGGCCGGCATAAAACACATCGAGTTCGCGAGATCCGGCCCGCGGGCCGTAGTTTGGAGACCTCTGATCTAAGGAATAGCAAACTTTTCGTCCAAGTAACGTATTATCCGTATCTCAAAGCATCGATTGTCAACGCAAAGTGAAGCAATGCTTAATAAAAGATCAGCAAATCCTTGAAGTTGAGGGCCATGTTTCACAGTTTTGATACAACTGAAAGAAAGCCAACAGAGAGCACAAGCACCAAGCTCAGATCAGAAACCAATAGAGAAAACTAACGACAAAAGGTACCTAAAAAATACCTTAATAATAAAACAGCTTCAAAGTTCGCAAGAATAATTTAAAATACAACAATACTTCTGCAAACATACCGGAGTCCATGCTCCGACAACCCACTCCGCCGGGCACATGACTGCGTTGCATGACTCCGACGTCGAAACTTCAGGTTTTTCCGGCGCCGGGCAATTAGCCTCCGCTCCAAACACTTGTGCGTACGTTGCGGCAAACGTAAAAGCAGCGCAAATCACTTCTCGTACGCGGGTCCCGTTACCGCACGACCTGCTACAAGGGCTCCAGTCCGAGACGTGCCATCTAACAGAAAAGGGCAAGAAACCTTCACGTTGATGAAGGCACAAGAGCAGCAGATACCACCTGCATACACGTGTGTACGACAAAGACTTCCTTTCTTCACATCGTTCGCAGAAGTTTCAATGCAGGTTCAAAAGTAAAAAGAAAACTCATGATCACAGAAAAGCAGACGCAAAATCGCAAGATCATCGACAGCGAAAGAATTAATCATATGTCGAATTATGCCACCCCAATACAAATCCTTTCGGATAGAACAAATACTTTCAAGCATTTACAGCAGGGCTAGGTAAACCAGACGCAAAAATTATATACCTTAAGTGACGAAAAATAAAATGCAAGATGAACCTCCACTTAGATTCGTTCTGACATCAGTCATGCAAACGAGGACAACAGCCAAACTCACATAAGGATAGATAGTTGCATTATGGGACTGAATCTATGGATCGATAGTTGCACTGTGGGAATGCATCTACCGATTTACAGTTGCACTGTTGGAACGGATCTGCAGTGAGCACATACAACTGAGCAAAAACACATTAGCGAAAGCGCGAAAGAACGAGTTCCGACTTACTCGGGAGGGCAGTTGTGGGTGTTGCAATGCTGAGAATCTTCGGGCTTGGTTTCGATGCTACAGAAAGCCGTGCTAACAAGAGACTGGTCGTCTTTCCTCTTACAAATCAACGCTCTTCTCTGCGTTCCTAACATAAAAGCAAAGTTGAGTTTAAAACAAGGTTCTGTGCATCATCGAAGCATTGCACTCACACGTGAATAATCTAAATGAACACTAACGCTGAGCAGACTAATTATTCCATTCAACACTTCAAACTACCAAGGAAAAACATGGCTACTGCCGTTTCAATTTCCGATGACAAATTCATCGAAAAAAGAAAACAGGCGCTCGCTAACTTTCTTTAAGACGCAAGCAAAGTGTTAAGAAATAATATAAATTCTACATAAACGATAAAAGTGCCCTCTGAGGCACTTGTTTCCCCGTTTGAAAGAAAATTAGCAATTACTAATCTGAATGAACGAAAGATGCTTTAAAATCATATTCAAGGACGCAACCTGCTACACATTCTCAATAAAGCAATCAACGGAACAGCCTTACCTCCAGCACAGGTCTTCGAGCATTCACCCCACTCGCCTGCGTACCAAAATGTGTCGGAAACTTCCGGACCGCTGGTGAGCTCGCCATAGTATTGCCAAGTGACCCCTTCCGACGGCACGAGATAAAAATTCACCAGCTACCAAGAGAATATTGTCAAGCACAAGTTCTTACACGAAGAATGGAAATTTATCGTCTGTACAAAGATTCGATAAATATTAAAAAAAACAACAACATGACCACTCGATACTGATGAAACATGCTCGGCGTTGGTTTTCAAGCGAAGAGCTTATAGACATCTTCAGTGAGAGACTAGCGAACTACCAACGGGCGGCAGCAGCCAGACTAAGAAATTTCTCAAGAACTCTTCAAAAACGATTTTCTAAAAGGACGGGCCAGAACCATACAGTGTGACCAGAAGTATACAAACACCACAAGGAAGCATTGCCAACTTACATAAACAGAAATCCCTACAGGAAGGGTGCCTGGAACGGAGAGAACGTCAGGATAGTAAAATCCTTCCATCTTGTAGAAGACTGGAACCCCATGTAGATCGTACACTTGTGAGTATGAAGGTAAGTGTATAGCCAGCTCGCTACTTCCTTCCACCTTAAAACCTAAATTTGATTTAGGAGGCAAGCTAACTCAGCAACGAGCAGAGGGCGCAACACTCTGAATCAACTCATATCGCATTTTTAATGATGGCATCAGTCACGGTTAGTAGAGGTGATCAGAAATTCACTTCAACAATGCGTGACAAACTGGTAAACGGAAGACGGTGACTAAGGCGGATTGGGATTTTACAGAGTGAAGATGAACATAGAAAAGAAACTGGAGAAGAGATAAGCTGGCAAACACCAGCTAGCACAAAAAAGTAGACCCAAACAATCGACCGCATATCATGCATTGACTTCATCGCAAATTATCAAATTAAAAAAAAATTAAAAAGTAGCAAGAATAATTAATACAAATATTATCACACAACAGCTAAGCAAAAAAAAAACTATCCTTAATGACAAAGGAAGACTGAAGAAAAAATCTTTCAAGAAACAAACCAATAAAATTGAACGTTCCACCAACTTCCTTGATTAGGATATTGTTAGAATAGGCAGGAATGTTTACCAAGAGATGTTCACCTGTCAAAAACATGGTGCTGTTAAGGTGCTGTAAAGATTGATAAACAAGACAAAGATTTTTATTTTGATTAGGTTATCAAACAAACACAATGCATAAACTAAAGTTCCTCAAGAAGCTGCAATTGGGCTACCTTTTATACGGTATATACGATATGTAATATATATATATATATATATATATATATATATATATATATATTTTTATATACGGTATATATAAGCTTTATCATGGGCTGTAATTATGGTGGTAACGCCATAGGATGCATAGGAGAGTCTATAATGCAAACCTTGCGACGAGTAAGCGTTGTAGTCGCTGTTGTTATAAAACTGGCACGAGCTGCCATCACCTTGACACTTCCCACAGCGATCAGCAACACCCCCGGACTCAAGCTCAAGATCACAGCCCACACTCTGAGTTAAAATATAGAAATATAAAATATACAAAATAATATATAATATATAAAAAACATACAATGTATAAAAATATAGACTTGCTATTTTCCGTACTGATGGAAACAAGCACCTATAGCAATAACATTTTAAGACCCATAAGATTGTGTCCTGAAGGTCTTGGGCATGACACTGCTCAGAGACTGTTCGGGACGTTAGACAGGCAGTGTAAACCACCACATCCAGACAGATTAAAGCAAAAGATGGCTAAACAGTGTATTTCAATAGTTATCAAGGACATTACCTTGCAGCTACCTTGAATGCACACATCCTGTGTTCTCATATCAGGGTCACACCTAGTTCCGTCTGCAACCCATCCAAAATAGTAGGCTTCCGTTGGGAGACCACACACAAGGTGGCAAGGAAGATTAGCTGCAGAAATAAACAGCTCCAAAAATAAAACGTACGTAAGCGGCCTAGCAAACAATAATATTTGATTGATTGCATACCATAAAGCACAGATTGCCAAGACTTAAATTTCGCTCAAATGTGCCGGTAAAACTTTGTTTATTTGATTCGCGAACCCTAGAAGAAATTAAAAATGGAGGTAAAGTATCTATCGCCAGCGCTACCCTGCAGGCTTTCTTCTAAAACTTGAAACATGCTTTACATCGCCACCGATTCCATCAACGTCGCCACAACAAAGCCACTCCGAAACTAAATAATGCGCCAACTAAATTCAAATGAGCTCCATTAAGCTTTAGGTAGTTCCTTGCCATCACTATATGTTTGTTGAGATTAAAACGCGGAAAAATTTTGCGCCGCCTACACGATCACCTGCATAATATGCAATAATATTTAGGCATCGGCATCTAGAATAAAAGATAGCTTAAAAAATACTGTCTGACCGTTTTGCTCAATGACCAACAATAAGGGAAATGTGTCCTATCGTTGATCAATCCTTGACAAAACGGATCGACTACAGCCCCAAACTGATCTCCACAATTTCAACGTAATGTTAACGAATACTTCTTGCAAGACCCTATAAGATGGCTGACTAGCGATATTTTATCATGACTCATCTGGATTTATAAGCTTAATTATACTCCTACCTTAGCTGCGATAACGAGCCACGTGAGCTGCGAACGAAACAGTTCTAGTAATCGTCACTGATGCACACGATCATCAATACATTAGGAGTATCGATACTGCTCACGCCGTCTTTGCTCAGCTCTTTTCCTCTACTAACATGCGCTCCAAACACCAAGATAAACTAATTCTGCGTTCAGCATTGCACCATCCAACTCCGTTGCTGGTATCAGAAAGATCCTGATCCAAAGAGCTCTGTAGGCTCGAAGTTTCTCGATAACCGACTCTTCTAGTTGCAGTCTTTAGACAGATACAAGCTTGCATCTTTTTATCAATCCATCAATCAATCAATCGATCGATATACCAATCTATCTATCTATCTATCTATCTATCTATCTATCTATCTATCTATCTATCTATCTATCTATCTATCTATCT
>QQSS02214538.1:0-11169 GCA_003687565.2 Craspedacusta sowerbii
ATAATATATGTACTCAACTATACTTGGATTTCGTCGCTTCATGTTCAGCAAACATAGAAAAACAAAACGCATTTGTTCTTCTTTATTGATCTCATATAGTATTATAGATCTCTCAAAATGTGTCAAAATAAAAAAAGGCAATGAAAATAAATAGATAGGAAACGTTTGCACACGTTTCTCGTTCAATAAATAAATAATATTTGATGAGCAATGAGTGCAGAACGAAGACTTATACAAAAATGAACCAATATGGATGCCCGTGTAAAATAAAAACAAAAACACGACAGCAGTTTAAAATGGCGCCGGAGGCCCAGACTAAACCTTGAGCGAAAAAAAATGGTTGACAATAACTATTCGTCCGTGTAGCACGGAACGTGGCAATTTGATCAACTTCCTACTTCATCACACACACATGAAACCGATGGTGTCGAAAAGTCTCTGCCTTTGCGCAAGACAACGGAGAGAAAAGGACGATCATATTACGCGCCTTAGAAGCTGATCACAAACTTATCACGACCTCTCAGTCACGCGTAGGATAGGTTACTACATCTCTCAGCCGGGTGCCTTGACCTGAACATATCCGAGCTTTGCCACGTGCTTTTAGAAGCACCTGCTCATATCTAGCGTGATCTCTGCACAAGTATAGCTGCTATAAATGGAAGGAATCAAACCTAAATAAGTATAAATTTGACAAATAAAATTGGCAAGATAATTGCCTCTGCTTCTCCCTTGGCACACCAAAATGCTTTACCTTGTCAACATCTTTCATGATAAATATTACCGAACTGGTACTGCAACAAATATAAATCCTCGCGTACTCTCTGAAAAAAAAATGCAAAGTTAGCAGCAATATTCAAACCATATTTAATTTAATAGGCATCCTAAAATCCACGTTTGTGAGCTTTTTTTGCGTTGATTTGAATAAATAAATATTTGGAGTGTGACTTTGGGTTTCGGAGAACAGTTCCTTGCCTCTAGCGAAGATGATAAGAACCGAAACATCATCTTGTCTTGGATTTTTCGTGTTCTGAGAACATGAGTAGTACTTTGTTTTTGTCGCTGGCACAGTGCAACCGGCAACGCACAGCTATGCGCGTGCAAACGGCCATCTCGGTGATGTTCTGTGCTTGGCTTGTACACATTTCATAATTCCCTTCGCACAAACTTTGACACGTAAACTTCGGTACGTACAGCGGAGCACCCACCACATACTGAACAACGGCCGTCCACAGTAGAAACGTGACAAAGAATTTTCCTAAAAAGAAGGAAAAAAAGGACGAACTTATTACGAATGGTGGAACTTATACTAAA
Organism: Craspedacusta sowerbii; assembly: GCA_003687565.2. Taxonomy (NCBI): domain Eukaryota; kingdom Metazoa; phylum Cnidaria; class Hydrozoa; order Limnomedusae; family Olindiidae; genus Craspedacusta; species Craspedacusta sowerbii. Next base: position 1,312 of record QQSS02214538.1, read on the forward strand.
TAAATTAAAAATTGTCGAAAATTTTTTTACCAGGCAGCGAATAAAAGTTTCAGACTTCTTACCAAAAGCGTTCCTCATTTTCTCCCAGCTATGCAGAAAACTTCTCCACTGTTAGCGTGTCTTGAAACAAATGTGTACTTAGACCCTTACTTGCCTTTTATACGCCTGTTAAGAATGTGCTTATCAATAGATCGGCATTTATTGCATCCTCGTCTTTCTTTGAAACAGTGGACCCGCGCCTGTGCACAACCATTTGTCTGCATTTATAATGCGCGGAATGCGAATCATTTGCACGTCTCCGTGAAAAGCCGATTATGACAACTTCATATTGCGCTGTTCGTGCGATGACTTGAGTCATGTCGCGCTTACTTGATGACAAACAGTCCGTCGATTTAAGCCAGGTTGATAATCCTCAGCCAATATGCAATTAAAATAAGCGCGTCTGCCCTTACAAAGGCCGCTTAGAATTTCGGGCCACGCGAGCACAGAATACTCGCAAGAACAAAAACGTGCCGTTCTGACACTGTATCTTATTCGGCTTAGAAGCCATGAGTCTGCGATTTAATTCTTAATTATCTTTTTCTTTCGAGTCTGAGTCAGTGTTCTGAAGCCTTGGTCTGAACAAAGCAGGTGGGTTGAAAGGCGTTACAGTTTCAATCAGTCAGCCGCTCACAGTCGCTCATTCAAATGCAATCGCTCATTCAAAGCAACGCGATTAGCATCCAGCTTGGAGTAGAGAGAATAAGAAAAATTATACACGCTCACGTACTCACTTTACTGGTACGGAATTGGTGGACGGCACAATTACCGGCAGCCGATTGATTACATTTTAATCGGCAATGTGCGGTGTTGATTAGCGTCGCACATACGAATATCCCGACCATGAGTGCATCCGATCTTGCCTTTAGAGCCTATTGACGAGTGTGAATTTCCATCTCCATAGCGACTTTCTTGTTAACGCCTTCCTGGAAATCGCGATGTTTTTTTCCATGTCCTGAAAATTGCAATGTTTATGTCCATGCAAGGTGGAGCTGGTGCATTTTTATATGATTTTATGATTTTTATATGGCTGTACATACGATGCATTATTGGGAAATAAATGGTCGTTGTTGTTGTTGTTGTTGTTGTTGTTGTTGTTGTTGTTGTTGTTGTTGTTGTTGCTGTTGTTGTTGTTGTTGTTGTTGTTGTAGCCAAGTTAGAGTAAATGTAATACGGCTGGGTAAAGAATGACGGAAGTTAGTTCAAAAAGGATCTGGAATCAGTTAATTTTCTAAAATTTCAATTAAACTTGATATAAGAAAGCAGACATTCAAATTACTTTTCAAAGCGCGGGCTTCATAGTCGCTGAGTTTGCGAGAAATTGATCCCATGCAGGCGCTACTATATAGCGGTCACAGTCTATATTCACTATATTCAGTAGCTATATATGCGAGTCATTTAGGCGCCATAGCACAAAATAAGCTTTGGCGTAGGCGTAGCGTTTCTTCCCGAGAGCATTATTTTTTCTGCCCCTCCTTTTTTTTGTGCATTTTTTTCTTGTTAAATTTTCAAGTTGCCTGGTAGTCCAAGTAACATGTTATACTATTTTCCTGTGTCTGTCTGTTTCATGCCATAAAAAAGCGGATAAAATATAAAATCTAAAACCCTTCCCCCGGGCCTGAGTGTAAATAAACAACTTTCGTGTATTTCAGTCGTGCATTTCTGCTCTTTTTAACCCTAGCCCACGAAGAAAATATCCTTCCCGAGAACTTATATCTATAATAACTATATATACAACAATGAATACATAAAATAATTATAATAAAATAATAATAACTATATATAATAATAGTTATTATAGAGATCAGTGTTCCCGACAGTATCGCATCCTCACGGGAACCCGCAAAATTAAGAAATCCTTTTAATTACACCGCTAATCAGCAAACATGAGATTCTAATCGCTACAAAAAATCAAGTCTAGTCGACCTCTGTCGTCTGTTGAATGTCTCACGACGAAGTGAAGCAATATCTGTATTCTCTTAATACAGCTCGTGACTTCTACAACCGCAGGTGTCTGGAAAAGACCAAGCTCTCCTACCACAAGTTAATAACTGTGTTTTGCAATTATTCCAACTGTGTTTTGCAATTACCTCGAAAGAGTTAACCATGGTTACAAAGGTCTATCGACGAAGTTAGGTTATAAAGAAAAATTTTTCCAAAGGAAAATGAAGATTTTCAATCACATCACGCAGGCCTTTCCTCAGGAGCCGAGTACCCTGCAACTCTTCTAAAGGGAGCTCAACACTCAAGATGTTTAGATATGAATTGAGGAAATTTCTTCTTGAATCAGTGGACCAGTTACCTCTCTGGTAAAATACACTGTTAGTCACTATGCATTCTCTTGTTGCTTCCTTGCCCAAAATATTCCAAGAGAAACATTAAATATTGGCTTTGAAGCATGTGAGTGCTCTACTTTGAACTTCCAAACTTCCGAAAACAAAACTCTTCAATACCAACCGTCCACCAACCGTTGAATCACATAGAGAATACAATTACCATTTAATGCAAGAAGATATTGAGATGGCACTCCATGAAAGGGCCCACATGGTCTTGTGGGAGAGCCATGCCATACCCCGCAGAAATAATAGCACTTGGACTATGAGTACTATTAGGTTGCTGCGAATAATATTGTTTACATTTGTGTTTTTTGACTGGCGAATAAATTTCTTGCAAAAAAAAGCTTCGCAACTATTCCAAAAACAATGCATTTAAGTCTAATATGTTAGACATAGATACCTAGGCGAATCACAATCACTCTAATCTGCTACATTCCCTCTCCAATGACCATGGTAGGAGATGGAGTAATAGTAGAGATGTTTAGAACTTACCGCTAGACAAACGGTTCATGGGGAGAAAAATATACATTGCGTGACAAAGAAAACAGACAGACCTAGATTCAGATCTCGGATCCTCCAAACTGATAGGTAAATTCGGCTCCCGTGCATGCCATTTCTTGAAGCAAATATGCATCTGGTTTTCTGAACAAGTAAGTCTCACTCGTTAGGATCGGCATGATAAACATGGTCAAAAAATTAACGAGTCTCGCCCAAAGGCGAAGTATTTTCATAAACGCAGCTCATCGTATGCACAAGCTTCTGTTTTGCTAAGTTATCGTTCCTTGAGCTAGAAAGCATGGGGGAATTGGTTTTCCGCTGTTTTGACCACTAAACTTGAACTGCACAGGTCAACTCGAACTTTCATCGAGCCATGCGCCTTAGGCGGTCGTCTGCTATCACTTGCTTCCTCAATGCCGGGTATGCATTTAAAATTTGTGCGAAGGAAGCTTATACCTAAGACCTGGGGACTGTCGCTAATAAAAGCTTTTCATGGGATCCAACTCAGTCCTTGCCCCATGTCTCTCTCATAAATGCTTGTGTATACACTCACACTCCCTCTCATGCACACACACACGTAGGTACGCACGTACAAGCACACACAATACACACACACACACACACACACACACACACACGTGCAAACACACAAACGCACGCACGCACATACAAAGACACACGCATCTGTGAAAACCTGCGCGGCATCCAGGGTAGGCGCCAGCTGTGTGGGTGGTCTTTGCTCAGCAGGAAGCCTCTAGCCGCTTGTGGATGGATCATGGCGCCTCGCGTGTTCGAGGCAGAGCTAGTCACGGCATGCCTGGAAGTGCCTCCACCTATAATGTATAGATCTCGGCACGAGGTTGCGCAGTGAAAAGTGCTGGGTATGCATATCCAGTCAAATGCATGTGGTTAATTCATTCTACAGCAACTGCACCATTTCAAATTCGTGCACCAGCATATTGCCTTGCTTCACTGTCTGAATGCTCTATGAATCGCCGACACCTTGTCCAGAAGTACGCTGTGTTACCTAATTTTTTGTTGTTTACCCAAAAGTTATAACGTTCTGGTTACAAGTCATCGTTTGTTAAATGAATGATGACTTAAAAGATAGCCTTCATATAACGACCATGCTTCGTGATTTCCCGCCGGGTGGCGTAAATGCGTCTACTAACCGGCATAAGTTTCAGTAAACAAAAACTTGAAACCGAAGAACATTTCATAGTGCATGTCGCTACCCCTTCGTCTTCTGGATTTCCTTTCGTTTTTTTTTGTCACGTTGCGACTTCATTGAATTTCAAGGTGTTTCCTGTACTGATAGTGCTCTCTCTCTCTCTCTCTCTCTCTCTCTCTATATATATATATATATATATATATATGTGTGTGTGTGTGTGTGTGTGTGTGTGTGTGTGTGTGTGTGTGTGTACGTTTCATGGGCGCTTTAACAGGGGGAGCAGAACGCCATGGCCCACTTAGTTGAGATATTTCTTGATGCGCCTCTGAAGTCTTACATTTGGGCTGGCGCGAGGATGCACTATTGCCATAACACGTTTTCGTGATAGTACACTATGAGTTTTTGCACGAAAATATTTTTAAAGATGCATCTGTTAGCTGAAGCGTAGTACAGTCAGAATGTTTGGCGATGGCCGTCATGAAGACCGCCTGGAACTTGCGAAGTTTTATTTTCCTGTTGTTCAGGAACCTCAGGACATGCTCACTGAAGCCAATAATTTTTATGGCTGTGTTTGGCAGGAACTGGAAAATAAAAACAAACAATTTAAGCAGCAGCCGCGGCAAGGTTTCGGAGGTAATTACTTTGCAAGACCAGCAAAAGACCGATCATCCTGCGTACACCTGCCAGAGTGCGTGATCGCGTAAGACATCAGACTCAAGCGCTCAGTTCAGAGAGCATTCCTGCACGTAATTGCTGGTAAGGGCCTGCGTCTCGAAACCCATACTCGTTTCAAACGAGAAATTTCGAGAAATTTCGAGAAATTTTTATCGTTTCATTTGAATCGAGACCGATGATCTTCTCGTCCCAAAACTTCTCGAAACGTAGGCACAGACCCTTAATCGCTGGTGGTGTGCACATCAAGCAAAGGGCCTGCCCTGTCCACTGCGGCAACATACCGAACTCCTTTCAGAAGCAATCGTTAGGACAAAACGTTCCAAGACGTGGGAAAGAGGTGGTTAGGCATCATGCGCGTGGCATGGAATGCAATATTACGGAAAAGACATTTCAAAAATGACATTTGTTGTTCTTCTCGCGATTATTCGCAATTGTAGTACCATTTTTTGTGTGGAGGAAAATATATGTTTTGTTACTCCTCTTATTGTTGTTTATACACTCTAGAACCTAGGAGGGACCACAAACACCAGTCTGACAGCTCAAGCGTCGCTAATTAAACAAGAGATGCGCACATAAAAAATTAGCCTAAGAAATTGCCGAGAAATCTCGAAGCATGAACTAATAGAAAGGAAATACTTGCATCACGTCCGGTGTTGCCTTTGTATACGCGACGCAATTGAAAAATAAAACCGTGAAAAGGAATCCTTTGTTTTTCAAAATTCATTTTGCTATACAGTTTCGCCTCTTCACCACGGTATAAAAGTTACTCCGGGCTGGAATGTTCGCGAACCATCAACAGCCCTATGGTGCTTGTATGTGCGAGAGAATCGGAAAACGGAATCGAAACAGACTGGTTGCGGTTTCAGGAGCTTCATTTTGCCAGTGTCTATGGTAAGCCCAGCGGCGAAGCATTGGCACGAATGTGATTCTTCGCGACCCCAATCTTGCTGCGGAGGTAGTTCCTTTGTAGCCTGGTTTACGGAGGGAGCTTAGCAAAATATCAATACACGGCAGGCACACAAAGCTGGTCGCTCCCCGGGCCGTAGATCAGTCGCTATGTCAGTCTTCAGGCTTCCGACGCCATAGGTCAGATAATGTCCCTGGTGTAGGCTTGCTATTAGAACTGGTCACACAGCAGAACTGCCAAGGGGTCATCGATAAGAGACCTCTACAGATTTATGGCGAATTTTCTTCCTCCATCTCCCCTCGTCCACCTTTGCCAGATTCAGTCCTTCCCCTCATCACGCCGTCGACAAAGAGCTGCTTACCCAGAGGGCCATGACTAGACACGCAACATTATTACTAATTAACAGTCGTCGATATCGAAATGCAAGATGCGCCATGCATAAATGAATAAATGTTCATGTTGCAAAAACAGTAGGCGGCTATTGCTAAAACCAAATCTGGAGACATTATCACTGAATTGAAAGTCGTCCACACCAAAGCAAAGGACGCCATACAGAAAATAATGACCATAACGCAGATACAAAATTCTTGAACAGAGCTCCGCTTACATTGCGCGACACACAAGCCCGAACCAAATGTTGAACAGCAACAATCTAATACACCGGCAAGGAACAATGATATAGACAAATTAGAAAAATGAAATTAATAAAACTTACATAAACACCTGACAACGGTCTTTAAATTCACCGTGGCAACACAATAAATACATACATACGCCTACAACAATAATGCAGGTCTTAACAGACTTCAAACCACATAACAAAACTTATCGACAAGTAACAGTGCAAAAATTCTAAATACTATTTTTTCCCATTATAAACATAAAAGTCAAAATAGACAACATAAACAGCATGGAATATGCTTTTTTCCTCTGCGTGTAAACAAGCTGCAGTCAACAATACGAATAAGTATAGCCAGATTCCAATTGCATCAAGCAAATCTATGCTACTTAATGAGTTCGCACGCCAATAAAACAGAACGAATTCGCTGCGATTATGAACGAAATTTTAAACAAGAAACCCATTCTTATAAAATATGCGAGAATAGACAAGGTGTTATGATGCAGACGATCATTTACCTCTGGCATTTACCTCTCCTCTTGTCCACTTACATTTTAAGGCCATCCCTATCTGGAGGACGTCTTTTATGGGTGAATCCTTCATAAAGAAGTGGGGCAACAACAAACACAAGTTTCAACCGCTATAAGCCAACTATTTTTAACGTTAAGTTTTTTTTTTTTTGGTCATCTTAAAACAGACATCTGTTATCATAAATGGATGAAACTTTCGCCTTAAAACAATGAAACTAACCCTAGTTTCTCTTAATTTGAAGACACAAGTGTGTAAAGAGAGAAAAATTGAAAAAAAAAAACATTATGATTATTGATTATTTCATCCTGTGTAGCACCAGCGTATGGGTGCACTGTCTCGATGTAAAAGCCACTACCTGATATATCAACACAGGAGACGCATCTGCGAGAATAGTTTTCATCGCTCTTTCCCCGCATGCTCGAAACACATCCTTCTCATGACGACACCTATAGCTGAATAGCTAGTATTAAAACAAAACACTTTCATGAGGCTATTCCATCATATTACCAAATTGAAGTCCAACTTCTAGCTTCATATAGTGTTTCGATCAAAGACGCAGACAACCTGAATAAGAAGTCATAAAAAAAAACAGGTTAATGTGGCTATTCTATTATATTACCAAATTGAAGACCAACTGATAGCTTCATGTAGTGTTGCGATCAAAGACCCAGAATACCTGAATGAGAAGTCATAAAAAAAAAAACAGGTTAATGTGGCTATTCTACTATATTACCAAATTGAAGACCAACTGATAGCTTCATATAGTGTTGCGATCAAAGACCCAGAATACCGGAATAAGAAGTCATAAAAAAAACAGGTTAATGTGGCTATTCTATTATATTACCAAATTGAAGTCCAACTGATAGCTTCATGTAGTGTTGCGATCAAAGACGCAGAATACCTGAATAAGAAGTCATAAAAAAACATATTAATGTGGCTATTCTATTATATTACCAAATTGAAGTCAAATTGATAGCTTCATGTAGTGTTGCGATCAAAGACCCAAAATACCTGAATAAGAAGTCATAAAAAAAAAACAGGTTAATGTGGCTATTGTATTATATTACCAAATTGAAGACCAACTGATAGCTTCATGTAGTGTTGCGATCAAAGACCCAGAATACCTGAATGAGAAGTCATAAAAAAAAAAACAGGTTAATGTGGCTATTCTACTATATTACCAAATTGAAGACCAACTGATAGCTTCATATAGTGTTGCGATCAAAGACCCAGAATACCGGAATAAGAAGTCATAAAAAAAACAGGTTAATGTGGCTATTCTATTATATTACCAAATTGAAGTCCAACTGATAGCTTCATGTAGTGTTGCGATCAAAGACGCAGAATACCTGAATAAGAAGTCATAAAAAAACATATTAATGTGGCTATTCTATTATATTACCAAATTGAAGTCAAATTGATAGCTTCATGTAGTGTTGCGATCAAAGACGCAGAATACCGGAATAAGAAGTCATAAAAAAACATATTAATGTGGCTATTCTATTATATTACCAAATTTAAGACCAACTGATAGCTTCATATAGTGTTGCGATCAACGATCCGGATCATACCCTTGGACTTCTCGTCATGTAGCTGTCACGTGTCACATGCCTACCGACAAGAAGACCTCCGTAAACTGACGTCACCGGATGAAACTAATAGAAGTTATGAAAATATGTATTCAAAATCAGCACAAAATAACACTTCATGAGCCTTTGGTGCATCATTGGTTGATGCGCAACGTACCTATTTCTCTGCATATTCTGGAACTAGTCTGAGAACAGACCACATTGCATCGATCCGCGACATTTCTTCGTCTAACGGCAGATACTACTCAATGCTAGTTGCAGGAAGTTTCACATTTCCTATCGAAGTGGCATGGCTCCTTTTGGATAGAACTTCTTTTAGTTTTTGGAGCATCTAAGTTAACCTGATATCCCGGTTCGAACTCCACTTTACTATAACCTGGCTAAGTGCAAGCACTCAGTTACGAACCTTCTAAATTCTGACAAGATCCTCAATGGCAAATATAAGGTTCAGTGATTAGAAACAATAATGCTACCTTTACACACTAGAACCCCGTTACTTCAATGCAGGCTAAAGCAATCTTTGCGTGTGTAGAGCCAGAATCTATTGGCCAATACCTTCCGGTGTCAGCTGGCACCACATCGCTGCCTCACACGCCATCAGCAAAGGTATTTTAGCGCTCCCAAGCCTTGCTTGAAACACCATCAGAATTCTACATAAAACATTGCATTGGCTTACCTTGGCAATAGCGACAGATGCTTCATCAGTACCAGCAACTATTTTGAATTTCCAAACAGTGCCAGCAACAAAGCACTTGCATGCCGCCGAGTACTTGTAAGCCTATAACGCCTACGAGACAGATATCTCGAATTCATTAAACACTTGTAAATATTCGGGCACTGCACGTATTGGATGCGTGACCACTCTTCAGGCGCTCTAAACAGGTCACTATATAACAGACATGGATCAAGTTCCTCCCAACCGATGCTAACTTGGCGATGATGTTACCTTGTGCTGTGATCATTTTTCCTGACCATGCCGCGCAGATCGGAGGACTCGACAGGCTCGGAAGGCAGCTTTTCCATGTCGAGCACGAGGAATTTCCTCTCGTCTTATAATACGCAATAGTGCACAGAACATCATAATGTTTTCATGCACGCCCATTTATTTATAAACATCCATAAATACGATAATTCATGCATACTAACAAACAAACAAACATACAAACAAACAAACAAGCATACATACATACATACATACATACATACATACATGCATACATACATACATGCATACATACATAAAAACATACATACATAAAAACATACATACATATTTATGTATGTATACACTTAAACAAACATGTGTGTATGAATGTAAGCATATTTATATACGACCATGTGTAAATACAATACATGCATGCATACTAAACAACAAACAAACATACAAACAAACAAATATACATACCCACACATACGTACATACGCACATACATACATACATACATACATACATACATACATACATACATACATACATACATACATACATACAT
>QQSS02214560.1:0-11167 GCA_003687565.2 Craspedacusta sowerbii
GCAAACTAATCGAGGCAGAAAAAAATGATAACGGCGGAGGCTTCGCCTTCAAATTATTTTTACTACAAATACTAAAAATCATCTGAACTGGCCAAACATTTAAGGAAACCCTTTCAATCCTTCTATTGTTTCAGAAACATCTACGAAAATGGCGGTTGAAGTGTTCTTCTGGGCGGATTTTTTTATTTTTATTTTTTATTTCCCCAAAGAAAAACAAGCAACAAGCAATGAAAATTATTAAAAACATCGCAACAATAGGAATGGTGTCAATAGTACCGATAAATGTGTACTCTCAGTTATGGAAAGTTTCTCCCAGAAGGCCAAAGGATCCCAATGCTTGCAAATTTTTGATTTTAAATTTCATTGATCTTAGTAAACGTTGTAAAATGGGGTTTAATCCTGTGTGTACAAAATTCTGAGCTCAAAGCTGAACACTCAAATCCTTGGAGTAATAAACTTCCAGTGTTCTCCTGGTGTGGTCGAGAAAAAGCTTAGCGATTACTCCTATGTGATATGGGACATAAAAAAACATAGGGTAGAGTAGGCCTATCATGAACTTTGAGAGATCCGACGAAGTAAGAATATAGTTTCCCCACAATAACATGCACTCTTAAGAATTAAAAAGTCAGCTTGCTTAAACATTCCAAGCGTTGCGCACTGTCTAACCGTAACTGAGATTATATTACCCTATGGCAAGAAAGATGACTTTGCTATGCAATACTGAATCTGCCTATCTCAGTCGTAAATCTTTCCTTATAGCCAATATTCTTTAAGCCAGGCAAACACCAAGCAGATAAAGACAACTTGACGGCAAACGAAGAAAGAACGGCAAGCTGAGAAGATAACTCTAGAGGAGTTTAACTTGACAAATTCCAAGCTAACTGGGCTACTTGCCATTCGATAGACCAGGCTTGTGTACTGAAGGCATGAAAAAGAATGCCCATGAATTTGAGTGATCGTATGGCGTATTCAGGACCTACGTCGACATTTATCAGGAGTGGTAAACACGAAAGCAGAAGCGCTGTCACACCTACCATACGATAGTAATGCATTAGTTTCTCTTGGCAATTTCCAGTGTTTGGCAAGTACTAATGCTGAAACATTAAGTCAATAATGTCCATCGCAATCATTACCGCCGATAGTGCTCCTAACGCGAACCCAATCTAAATCCTTTTGTTTATTGCATGGCGTGCACCCTGGTCACAGTGCTTCAAATGCAGCAGAACGTCGCACAGACCCATGTTGTCGTGATTTGTCTTGGCTAAGTCTTCCATACGACCATTGCAGATCCCACTTGCATCGCCATGGTAGGACCTGAAGAAAGCTGATTTCAAAAAGAACGGAGAGATACAGGCTGAGGTCCAACTCTGACTGTCAATGACGGCTAATACATTCATGCACAGTATATTGAACCACGCAGCACAGCCACCATACCCTCAGTTCTCACTGGGAAGGTAAGTCTTACTTACAGGTGCTAATATTATTTGACAGCAAGCGGAGTCCTTGTCCGTTGTCCGGCCTACCCTTATCTATCCCACCGATCTGGTAGGATCAGTCTGCGTTTTACGCGTCTGCTCCACAGGTGCACCAGCACGTTGGACTCTGCGCATCATAGCTGCAGTATACCCTTATTCTTTACTTTTCCGTTAATCACTATCTGAGCTGCAGTGGTTTTGAGCACATGTCTTGTGCATATATAGATTATTGGCATACGGCATCCTTTACAATATCTCTGAGCATAACCCAGCCTTTCCATAGTTTAAGGTAAGAATGCACCCGTTGAAATTTGAAATTTTAACTCAAGCATATAATTGATTCATGGCTAACATGAAACCAGTAATGAAACAGTTTCTCCTGGATTGCCTGATGTATCTTAGCTAATGATTGCTGCGGAGACCATTCTTTTGGGTTACAATAAATTTGTCAGGTTAACTTGCACGATTCTTGAGAAATCCTGTTTCCTTGAAAAAAGGTATTGAATAGAAAGCTTTTGCACGCGGCAGACGTGATTTAAGATGAAATAATATTGTAGCAGAATCCTTGTCAGAAAGACTTTGATAGCAAAAACTAGCGCATACATAGAAACATTTTTATTTGCAGTCGTTTCGGCTAACACCGCAGCCATCATCAGTTATTACATAACTATATCTAAAAATAAACAAAAGTTAAACGAAAAAGTAGTTCAAGAAGCTCGTTTACAATTACCAAACAGAAACGCAAATCTAAACAAAAAGTTTCGCCTTCGCTGAGTCCGATTGCACGTTCAGCGATGGTCTGTATAAATAACATTTCATTGATAAGGCAATCAAACTTCGAATTGCACTTCTTAAGGATTCGAACGCACTTTTCCAAATGAGGTGTCTTCGGTTCGAGCATGTGGGCGGCTCTCAGATGTTTGGAGATCGAACTATCAGCTGACATGTGACCTTAAATAAGTTGATCTAGGTGTTGGGTTGTCATCCCCACATAACCAGCGTCGCACTGGTCACATTGAAAATAATACACAACGCACTGTCGATTCACGATGTCAGGCTTTAGTTCTCTCAAGGAAAGGCATGACAAAAGCTTTCTGCTTACATATGCCGGTTGGATTTTGATTCCGACCTTAGCCGTAAGGTAACTAAATCGATGCTTTATTAAAATTGACTGCTTTGAATCCTTGTAAGGTATCACAAACCGAGTAGTTTTCTGGCTGGCTTGAACAGAAGATATCTCCTCTTCACGCGAAAAGTCTTTGGAACTTCTTGGCTTCATGCACTCATTTAAGACAGAATCGAAAAAAGCCCGAGGATATTGCAGTGCAGAAAAAACGTCCTATAGGTGGTCAATTTCGTTTAAGATTCTGTGCCAGTCCGAGTTGTATTTGTATGCCCGATGCAGCATTGTTTTAACTAAGCATTTCTTGTACTCAACGTCGACGAAGCTGTTAAAGTGGAGCAAAAGCCCAGTGTCTGTAGGCCTATGATGAGTACTGCAACATAAGCGACCATTTTCAATGGAGATGGTCATACCACAAAAAGGAACAGCGTTCTTTTCTCCAATTTCCATGGTCACTCTGAAAGATTTATGGCAGTTGTTGAGGACTGCGCAAACGTTATTGGCTTCGTCGATGCTAGGCATGATCGTTAATGTATCATCCACATAACGCCAGTAAAAGGAAAATGTTTTTCGGCGACCAGCCTTTCTTCTATGGATCTCATAAAGGCATTAGCCATCAGTGGGATAAGGGGTGATCCCATTGCAACGCCATCGAATTGTTCATATAATTGGCCATTGGATTCTTTTTTTAACAATAAAAATGAAATAAGAATGTCGCGTTTGCTGACGCTAGTTTGGTTGAATTCTTTGCTAATAGTTAGGACGTTAACGGTAAGATAACCTGTGCAATTCACCCTCCCCTCCTCAATGCTTTGTCGTTCCAGGAATCAAATCTGTATGAAATTTTCCAGCCAGCTTTTTGCTACATTCATTTCCCATTGCACCTTCTCATAAGAATGGAAAACTTCGCTAACTTTCTCTATATCGTCGTTCATCGTCTTCAGCAGTTGCCAAGCTTGAACAGTCACCAAAGGAATTAAGTATGACATTTCCAGTGTGCCTAAAAAATGCCTGAAAAGTCTCAAAGAATGATTAAGATCTAATTTTTGTAAAGTTCATTGTAGTAGCTATTGGTGATAACAACAATGTCGAAATTCTTGACGTGCCTGGCTATAAACCAGGGACAGATCAGTTAACTGTTGACATCATCAGTAATGCTTTAAAGCAGTTGCTGCAGTCATGAAACTGTGGTGAGTCTATAGTAGACATGACTTTTGATACCACGGGTAACAATACAGAACATGTCCATACAGCTTGTGTGACCTTACAGCAATAAATTGGAAGCGCATGCTCTGCTCAGCATGCCGTCGTCATGTTGGAGAAGTTTATTTTAGCACAAGTTTTTAATGATTTACGCATCGAAGAATCAAAATCGCCAGAAGTTACAGTTTTTAGCAGGCTCAAGAAACTTTTTGATACACTTCATCGTAGAGGCAATAAGACCCTCAGCCCATTCAAACAACAACCATCTTCATGTGATTCAGAAGTTATTTCTCAGATTGTCACGTGGATGGAAAGTGCAGAAGAGGCTTCTAATTTTCAGTGGAGCACCCACGAGAAGACTACAAGAGATTCAGTGAATTATCCTTGTTCTTCCTTGATCCAAAAAACAGACGATTTCATTTTCGTCGACCAGGGGCAGTCTGCAAAGCTCGGTAGATGTCCTCAATTTTGCACTGCACAAAAATAGTGCTTCTTGAAGTGCAGGTTCATTTGTTGCCAGCGGAAACTATCACCACAGCTGCGCAATAGACGGAAGTGCGCATCTTTGTCAAGTTTAAGTGACTTATATACAGTGCCTTATGAACAACTTGTAGAATTGCAGTTGATGCTCCATGGAATGATCTATGTTTTTATAAAAACATATTGAAGTACAGATGGACATCAATTTTTTTTATGACAACGTCGAGAACTGACCAGTTCACCCGTCGTTTCTGTCTTTGAAGATGAACACAGTTTCTTTTAATATTGTCTTCACATGGCGACATAGGATGGCCATCTCCACCAAATGAGCATATAATATTATGTATCGTATCAAAAATGTTCAATCTTTGCCTGAAATTAGACACGGATAAATAAAGAGTGGATAAAAACATTAAGAATTCTTAATCAGTTTGAAAACGATTTTATTTGTTGCTGTTGCTGTTGTTGATTTATTTAATGTACGTGGACTCCATGTGCCCATTTTGATTTTAGGCTTCTACTAAGCTTGCACATACAAATGGATTTGCTCTACGCATATCTGCCTTGCACTATTTCAGAGATGCCGAACTGACAGACAGGCAAGTCTGCCATCGTTTGTTATCACGTCGGAAAAGGTTGAAATAACAGATATAAAAGAGGTCAGCAAACATTTCAAGCTACTAAAACATAGCGCTGAAAAGGTCCGTGAAGTGGTATATTCATCGATGTCGCAACCCAAGCTTACGCGAGAATCTGTGACAAATGTTGACTAAGCCTAAAGCATATGCGATCTATACTGATAATTTAGACCCGCAGGTAAGCCATATGCTGTCGCGAGTGTTGCAGTACATAAACAGACGCCTCTGTTGCTTCATCAACTGAAGTTTTTACCTGATATGTGTTTACAAATTTGCCCTTTTATAATTAAGTCATAATATAATTGAATTAAACTACATCAAGATAAAACTAAATAGACTCAGTACTGAAAAGATAAACCTCGCGTGCTCCAGCTTACAATAACAACATTAAGAACATACTAGCATACCACGGATTACAAGATACTCGTTACTTTAGATATACTCCACGACAACTACTTCAAAATAGGACGATAACAAACAACTTAGACACGCGGGTTGAAAAAAACAAGTTAAACCAACGTAACCAAGCATGGAAATGCTATACACGCACCAAACTAGCACCAATTTCGGCGACATATACTACTCTTCTAAGCTGTAAATTACGGCGCAGAAGGCTACGACAACGTGGAAACATGCTTAACTTTGCGATCAAAGTCTTGCTAAGCGAAGAGTGGGCAACTCGATAGCATAAACACGCAATCATTGAAACAGCTACTTTTACACGCTGCAGGCTCAGTGACACCGACAGAAAGCGCATGTGGAATAGCGGAATGAGAGCGGGATATGCTCTTCATATATTGCGCATGTCGGAAAGAGCAAGACGTCCGCAAAATGACGGAGCCACAAGAAGCTCTCACAACTGTCACAGGATAATCATGTAACGCAGCGCACTTTGACAAGGTTAAATCAAACAAAGTACAACAAACACGTACACAAACCCACACGTAAAAACAAGCCCAAACATGCACGCCTTGAAATTGAAGACCTCGCGATTTGAATAATCGAGAATATATCTGTACTCAATATAAAAATTTACCCCTGTATTATCGCTACGTCATTCGGAGAAAAGCCGCGGAACAAATGATAAGAAAAATTCTGTCGAATAGGATGGTGAAACTGCTCAGCAAGAGGTGGAACTGGAAGCGCGAATGACAACTTGGGTATCAGATTGAGCACGGATGAATCATAATGAAGCATGTGAATCATGCACGAATCCGTCAGAAAAACATGGTCATATTTCAATCCTGACGAAAAGAAAAACCGCATCTCACGGTGAGCAAACGTGGAAGACAATATAGCAACAAAAACGCACAAATGAACAGTAGCAAAATAAACCAACGTTTCAAGTAGTTGCATATCAAGTACTAGACAGGGAAAATCCCTGTCTTCAAGATGAAATGATACAAAGGAACGTTCCTTTACATAAACAAAATAATGAGTGAGGCAGCAAGTTTCATTCAGCCAAATGGAAATAAAGCAAAATCCCTCGATATATCACTTTCATAGTCTTTTCAGCATCTCAAGGGTAACAAAGAAGTATGTATTAATTCATGATGCAAGATTCACTTGAATTGTACTTCATGACGACCGACTCCGTGGTGGAGCGTGGCATTAAAAAAAAACCGTTATTTGTTATAACGCCTAAACCTAATCACATGAAAGCAATATAGCTTCGCAAGGGATTAATATTGTTTATCGCCATTTGAAAAGCCAAGAACGGATTTTCGCATCAAAAGTTTTCACGAAAAATCAACTCGTCCAAGAAAGCACAAAAACACGCACGTGAGTTTCAATTTGACTGCGAACAGTGTGTCCAGTTATCGAATTGAACAGTGCGTCTAGTTATTGTTCAAATATTTTCCACATTTGCGCATCGATGCCTGCGTCATTCGAGTCAACGAAATAATGTTGATGTGGGTAACCGAAAGAACATATTGCTGTATCATAGGCTCTACAATTGTTGCCGTTCGATCGGCAACCTCCGCACTGAAGCAATCGCGAGAGCTAAGCTTGATGCCTCCAAGTTGACGCTTGGATGCGGCACTATCCATTTCGTAAAGTCCAGTCTTTGCTAGCCGCACGACGACGGCATCTTGCTAGGCGAATCTTTGCGGGAAGTCCAACATAACATTATTGCTTTTATTTCCTGAAAAGCTTTCCTACTGTTTGAGGTTACAGTGCTAATCGGTTGCGCTCTGCATCAGACCCCAAACGTCAACTCGGTCAGCAAAAGGTAGAACAAACTCCAAAATTGTTGGTAACCACGAGATCGTCCTGCAAAGACTCTAAAGAAATTTTTGTGATCGCTTAACAGCCCACGCACTACTAAGCACTTCGTGATCGTTAACAATTCTTCTAAAAATTTAAAAAATTTAGAAAATTCCGTTGGAGTATGCATTGTTTCCTTTGCCTTCTTTGTAAAAGGTTTACCGCAGCAAAAGATAGAAAAGCAAAGAACCTTACCCTGAGTTGGCAAAGTTAGAAGGGGCAATCCACCAAGCAACCGGTGGAGCAGAGCTGACTGCTGAATGTGTATGAACCACGAGTTTAGGATACCAAGGTGGTGAAGTGAGGCAACAGACAGTGGCCGTAGGCATTCCTCACGCCAAACCCAAGCTTGCTCATTTCACGTTCCAAACCAGGACGATCGAATCCTACCCCAGAGTCGAATTCGACAAGACGCACGACCATGCGATTTTGAGAGATCTTTGCAGATTTACAGCAAGCACTTCGATAACACTTTCCGCGTGGATTTCGTTTTGTGTCAAGGTTTGACAGATCAGCGCATTTGCTAGAAAGTAAAAGGATTATCTCTATGATCTTCACTGGCAACATAGCCAGGAGCATACGCGGCGATAAGGGCTAACAGTACAGAGCACATAATACCTAGAGAAGCACGGCGGTCTCGGCAGTGTTGCACCAGGTTACAAATGTCGCCATAAACCCGTAATTCTGCAAGGACTCTGTCAACCAGTCCGAGAGGAGTGACGATGCCCCACTTGATCGTATGCCAGAAGTTCTTCTGTCGGCCGCCCTGCCTTCTTTTTTCATCCCAGCGTCTCGAAGCGGCATCTGGCTTCGGCAGGAATCGGACGGAGCACAGTCAATTTCGACATTGATCCAAAGCAAACGACGTACTCCAAGCGCCTCAGCTTAATCCTGGTTGACAATGGTGCTCAGCATTCCTCTGTAGGAATGCGCTGGGGTATAGGGTCCCTGCAGCAATGCCCATAATGCGGCGTAGATGTTTGGTCTCGAAAGCATTCAGACGCGCTCTTACTCTACCTTGATGGACCAGGTCTCACAGCCGTACGTGACCGTCGACATAAGGTAGCGTAAAAAAAAACGCAGCTATGTCTTCAAAAAGAACCACGGCTCCCTTTCGGGATTTCGTGCAAAGCTCCAAATACCGATTGGACCATTGATCTCCGCCGACCAGTTGTCACTCGTTATCTGTCTGTCAGGTAAATGAATAGATCGACCTGTTCAATCAACGCATCACCAAGTTCAATGATAGTGTCGTCAAAGGTCGAAATGTGGATTTGAAAGTTGTACTCCTCTATCGGGCCAACTTCTCCTCATACGTGAGCACAACCCGGCCATCAGCTGCGCGTATTTGTTCCCTAAGTGCGGCAACTTCTCGCTTACACGGCAAAGAACACCAAGCAACTTCCTCCTGTCCCTGCCGAGACTGGCTGCCTCCGTCACATCCGCCTTTTCGCTCCACCATGTTTTGATATCAGCCACGGCCAGTGCGTTCACGTCTGACGTATGCCCGTGGGCATTGTTGATCCTACAAGCATCGCTGTGCTAATCCGATCTGCCCTCAGCAATCCTTCTGGAGACGTTCTGCGTCTGTACCCGACAGATCGCATAGCCACCTTTTGGCCTGTGTCGTAGATGCGACCCATAGACGCCGGCTCCATTGAACACCTCTGTCATCAGGCGCCAGGGCCACGCGCGCCGCAAACCACAGCGCAAAATTAAAGCATATTCCTTTGCCCATTTTTACCAGCATTAATTGCCAGTTTCACATTTTAGTGCTGCATGGTCAGGATACAAGAGACAAAAATCGAGGTGATGCTTTTAGAGCTGGAAAAATAATGCACAAGGCTATGCAATTTCTGACTAAAGCTAACTACTTATCAGAAAGATTACAATAAGGTCACAGAAGAACATTTATAATTATGACACAACTGACATACATTGTTTATTCAAGGTTACAAAGACGATATCTTTGGTCAAAGCTCCAAAGTAATAAGTAACTAATTAAAATATTTCAGTCCCATTACGAGCACTGAAGGAGGTAAAAACAATTTGAACCCGAACTGTACTTGAGTTGAATTACTTTATCTAGACGACCTGTCGAAGTTAACTGTCAAGTACAAGACTGCTTTCCATTGTTCAAGCAAGGAATTTAAAAAGACTCACTCATTTTGCAAATTACTTGTGCTCGGGTTAAACACTCACAGTCTCATGCGTAAAGCTTGATTCAATTTCACTTAAAATATGGCTTTGGAGTGCTTGCCGAGATAGTGCCCTTACATTGCTGCTCCAAATCTATTCTACCCCTCACTTACTTTGATGTTGTCTAATCAAAGAGAATTAGGAGCGACATTCCAAACATTTCGAAACAGAGATTATAGTGCAACTGTAATAGTTTTATATAGGGCTCAATGCAGGGCGGAGAAATTAGAACGCTAAATCATATAAAGAACGCATCATTCTTTTAGTTTTCTAGTTGCCTTAGCATTGGCTTCCATCACTTCCACACAAGACATAAAATAGCAGGAAAGCAAATACCCAAACTAGCATGCTGCTTCTAAGCAACGTTATTAAAAATGCATTTCCCCTTACCAGCATGGAGTTTGCTTAGAAACTCAATGGGGCTTGCCAGAAATAACATCTGCCATCGCAAGACTTTGGCGGTCAATACTCGCTTGCTGTGCGTCTCTGCTCACCATGCTCCTCCCTCTACAATAAATAACGTCTGAAATCACAAGACTTTCTTTGCTTTAAAGTTTTACAATGCCGGTCTATACTCACTCACCATGCTTCCCATAAAGAAATAACGTCTGTCATCGCAAAACTGCCTTTCCTTAAAAGTTTTACTGCAATATTCACTTTCCGTGCGTCTGTGTGCGTCTCTCTCTCTGCTCGCCAGGGTCCCATGCAAGCGTAAGGTGAGTATATTTTGCAGACACCGGAATATTCTGATCCCACTTTTATTACCTGAGCTGGCTAGCTGCGTAGGACTTAATTGATAATATTAGCACCTGTAAGTAAGACTTAGCCATGCAGTGATCAGACTTGAACCAACTTCAATGAAGGGGTCCGAATCAGCTCACCCCAGCACCCGTACCCTTCGTCAATCAGGAAGGAGGCATCGGGGCTGTAGCTATGTGCTTGGACTGAGTGGTCTGGAACATCATCAGAACTTCAACCGCACATCTTTCGATCTGCAAAGCCCATCTGTTGGAAATTTTAGTCGCGAATCGCAATAGGTGAAGGATAAGTCATCCTGTTTGCAGTCTCAGTTTGTGTAGACAAGTAAAATGTCACACCGAATGGGATTTATTTCACTAAATTTCGCTTCTTTCAAAGTTGAATATCACGATGCTGTTTAAATTTCGCCTTTGTATCGGGTTGTAAATATTACAATGATGTAGTTGTTGTTGCAAATTCTATGCACACATCCGATTAAAAATTCGTTTATGTGGCCATGGTATATTGCTATCTGCAAAGGAATATTCGTGTCGTGAAGCTTGTACGTTGATGGTAGCAACTAAGCCAGTTCTGTGCAAACTGCGCTATATGATTCAGGATGGAGTTCAACCGCAGCATTGCATTTAATCAAGTTGGTATCTTAGTTTAACTGAAGAATCCTAGGATTTGAAATTGTCATGGGCATTGCCTGTATTGTCATGTGCTTTATTAATAATAACGCTGTTCACATCCATGTTATGCTCAAGTAACGTGAAAAGTCCCGCTTTCAATGCCGGAATGTCTGTTAGTCAAATGAAAGCTTGCTTTTTGTAATATTAATCTGAATGTGGAACATGTGCAAAATTTAACCAAAGAAATTGAATAAATGGTTTTTTTGAAGTTTTTGACTTTTTTTCAAGAATGACTTAATCAAAGGTCTTCTCTCGGATCCTAGCCTGTGTTAGCGTAGACCTTAATCACTATGTGACTGCAATTGATTATAGGTACCAATGGAGCTGTGCAACAATAGTACAGGTTATGTT
>QQSS02214571.1:0-11166 GCA_003687565.2 Craspedacusta sowerbii
ATATATATGTATGTATTATAAATACAAAATCTGCTTTAGCTTAACCTGAAATATAGCATGCGATCTTGACGACTGGGCATTGGCATCCGTTGGATGTTGCGTTCGATTTTGATTGCCAAAGTAAAGCATATTTAATAGGTCCTCTGCACTTCTTGGCTACATGATAAAACAAAAATTAAAATGCAAAACAATGTAAACGGTACAAATAACCAAGGCAACGTTGCAGGCCCAACTTTAAAAAATTAAAGGCAGAGCAATATTTTACTGTACTTAAACGAAGCAAAAGCTTGAAGACGCTTATGCATACAAGAGACCCGGCATACAAGGCTGGGATCAATAAGGACTACATTATGGAAACTTAAGAGATTATGGCAGGACACAACAATGTCAACACTATACTTAAGGAATGCATTGAATCTATCTACCATGTGTAGCGAGAGCCCGCTTACGCACACTCCTTTATCAGGATCTTCTCGCACTGCCAATGGACCAGTAGGAAGTAACAGGTCCTTGCAGGTCTCATTGTAGATCTGAAAGACAACGACCATCATTAAATTCTTAGTGCAAGCACACCGCCAAAACCAGGCTTGATGGACACTTGCAGTGGAGAGATACGTTCCGATAGGATACGATACGGTACGATACAACGGAACGATACGATTTGCCTTAAATGAGTCTAGCAAAAGCTCGAAATAACGGGAATAGTTTCCCGAGATCGTAAACTTTACGACACTGCGAAACTTCGCGAGTTTTGATTTCAAAATCGTTCGCTTACAATTCCCAGTTTAAAATAAAAATTTCTGTTCGAACACAGTGATTGACACGTTCAAATAGCAATCAAGACTCAAGACTCAAGAAGTACTTCTTCAGTAAATGCAAATAAAACCTGTCAATACATAAATTGAAGCCACCTTAAAGCATTACAGGATTACAGGAAAATACGATAAACCTTACCACGATCGAGACCCAAGACCCGAGAAAACCAATACCAAGGAGTAAATGTAAGAGGAAAATTTGGAATCTTTCCGAAGCTTCTTACATTAATATGCTTACAATAGGGATTTCATGTGAAGACTATTAATAAAGTCAGGTTAAAAATATCGAGTGGAATGCGTCGTGCGGAATATGTCAGTGTGAAAGTGAGAAAAATCGGACAAGGCAAGGAAAGTCCAACCCTGGAAAGAAGGATGGAATACAACAAAGTTCGGCCATATACCAAGTCGCAAGGTCAAGCGGTTATTAATCAAGCACTGCTCAGTCAATCGAAAAAGAGTAGTAACTCAAGCAACTACTTGACGTAAACACACACGCATAAAGCTAATAACAAATGTTAAATAAATAATGCAATTAAAAAAAACACTATTAGCAAAACCTTGCATGAACATTCAGGCACAAAGCCAAAACAAGGTAGACGGCATTCACGTGAGTTTCTCTATGCAGTCTAAAAACTAAATCAAATCACCTACGTATCTCTCACATTCACTAATTAGGACTCTGACATATGCAGCCGTTAACAAAGCTTTCATTTCTCTCTGGAAGAGAAGTTTTAATCGGCTCTCTAAAATCGGAGAAAGTCATTATTCTAAGGCCTTGATTTCGCTATTTGACAATTCGATATAACTCGCTTTTCAGGGCTGAACCCAAGGTAAGAGAGCAATAACTGAAATGGGAGTGAAACAAGCTATAATAGAGTGATGATAGAGTGCGGGCATCGACGTAGTGGCGGATTCTTGAAAGAAGACCGTCGCCACTTGATAGTTTTTTTAGTCTTGGAGAGTTCGGCGAGGTGGTATCGCCGAGTCAGCCTCGAATCTAAGATGACGCCAAGATACCTTAATTTGTTTGAAGGATATATAATCTTATCGTTAATTTTTAGTGTCACATTCGTTTTGGATTGTTTGCTTTTAGGTTGGAACAGTATAACTTCGGTTTTACTCGAATTAAAGATAGTCTATTTGCGCAAAGCCAATTGCATATGTTAGCAACGCCATGTGATATACTAACCTTAATTCTTTGAATGGAGTGACTGCTGTTTAGTATTGCAGTATCATCTGCGAAATGTTGGACGACGTTAGATGAGGGGATAAGTCTGAAATCATTTATGTACATCAAAAACAGTAGTTGGCCTAAAATCGAACTTTGTAAGACACCGATGGATATATCAAGTACCTCGGAGTCCTCATTGTCGATAGTGACGCATTGTTTTCGGCCGTGCAGGTACAAAATAAACCATTGGTGGCTAAAATCTCGAATGCCATACACAGCAAGTTTTTCTAAGAGAATACTTTGATTTACCGTATCAAAAGCTTTTTGAAAATCTAAGAATACGCCACATGCATACTTGCCCTTGTCTAAAATCTCCCTAACACTAGTAATTAAGTTGACAAGTGCGTGTTTGGTTGAATAATGCTTTCGAAATCCGCATTGCAGTTTGTAAATAATGTCGAACTTTTCTAAATATTCATATAGTCTTTTGTGATAGCCTTTTCAAGAATTTGACTTATATTTGAAAGCAGGGACATGGGGCGAAAATCATTGCATAGCTCAGTGGTAGACTTAAAAATTATTTTCGACACTTTAAAGATACTGGGAAAAACCCCTCGAATAAAAGACTGATTGATCATATGTGATATATGGGCCGCTAGAATAGACGAGGCAATTTTCAAGAGGTTAGTCGGAACGCTGCAGAGCCCACGAACTTTCGAGGCACTTAATGTATTTATTAGTTCGATTACTTCATTGGTATCTGTTGGCTTTAAAAGCATGCTTTGTGCTGCGCGTGGGGGCATGTATGTCATAAATTTTTTTTGTCAGTTGGGGATGCTTGCGTCGAGAGCTTTACCTATTAAGGAAACGTAACTCTTAAAAGCGGAAGCAATGCTAATGGGCTCCTTCGCGACCCAGCCATTCTTGTCTACAA
Source organism: Craspedacusta sowerbii (assembly GCA_003687565.2). Classification (NCBI taxonomy): domain Eukaryota; kingdom Metazoa; phylum Cnidaria; class Hydrozoa; order Limnomedusae; family Olindiidae; genus Craspedacusta; species Craspedacusta sowerbii. Next base: position 2,921 of record QQSS02214571.1, read on the forward strand.
CCAAAGCAGGACGAAACTTAGACTTTCTGTTTTGCTTGAGAACAGACGTTCTCCCGTCCCATGTTTTTCTTGTGCTGTTTTTATTTTGCAGAAAATAATTTGAGCAGTACAAAATTTTACTTCTTTTCATCATACCAACTACTTCGCTGCGTTGCTTTTTGTATTTAACGTGCGCTTCTGTTCGTGCTTGTAGATCTATTTCTTTGTTGTAATCTTTTAGCAAAATTATATTTTACTTTCATTGCTTGCAAAATATCGTTATTTATCCATGGCTTCTGTTGTGTGCCTAGTTCCTCTTCAGTAAGTCTTCTGAAAGGGACCATAACATTTAAGATGTCACTGACCTGCTCTATAATAATCTTTGTAAGGGTTTCTGGATCCTGGTCCTGAGCGTTTTTGTATCGACAAAGCTATAGTCGTCTAACTCCACACAGATTTTTATCCAGCTTTACTGTATGTCTAGTTCCTGTGATCCATATCACTTTGAAAGTAAATGTCAGCAATTTCAGAAATATAGATAATTCCTAACAATTTTTGGTCAGTGAACCAGTATTTATGTGGAAAAGTCCCAGAGAAGTGTTTGAATCAAATTTTCGATTCAAGAAATCGTTAATATCGTGATACTTTGAGGAAGGCTTTTTTCGTCTAATCTCATCAAAGGTGGTTGAATGTGCAGGAATCTGACCAACAAGGAACCGGATACGTGAATTAGGCCACAGTTAAGGTTAATGTTATGCGGCTTCAGTAAACCGCCAAGTCAGATTCTCGTCGCTAATTGAATTATAAGGTAATTCTTTTTTAAGACAACTTTGACATTTCCAGACAATTTTTTGAGGATGTTTTAACTTTGAGCATTTGGCATGGACAACTCCATGGCAAATCCGGCACGATGTATGACGAAGTGAAGGGAATATATATTACGTCCGCATATACAGCACTTATTCTTAAGGATAGATTTAGTTTTTATAAATGAAAGTACAGACGAAAATTCAGGTCTAAAGAACAGAAGGTAATTAAGGTTTGAATGGTGAATTCGGAATATAGATACCGACACAGTATCTGCAATAAGACAGAGATAAGGCAAGAGCCTGTCTAGTGCCAAGCAAGGTTTAAGCAGGGCCATTGAAATTACACCGGTCGATTTGACTTGAATAAAGCATGGGATCAAGAATGCAGGGCCATTATTCGAATAAAAAAATTTCTGAAGAGACTGTGCAGCTACATGTAGCACCTACAGTACCTTACCTATTTGCGGTCATCTCCCAGCAGGTTCAAGAACTCATCATACGTGAAAACATCTTCAAAATGGTCGTCGAGCTTTACGCATTCGATTGTTGTGCTTATATATACGATCAATTGTTGCGTTTTACTTTTGTAGGTCTATCAAGTTAATTTCGCATTATTTTTGTCATGTAAACTCCTTTTGACTGAAACATACAAAGGCGATGTTATGTAGTTTACTTTTCTAAAATTGCAATTTTGTTATCGGATACGCTACGCCATCTTGATAACACTGCGAAAGGTTAATAAAATCGTATAATTTTTCTATTGTGCCTAGCAGGAGGATTAGAATTTTTGATTCCGCGGTCGTTCTAGTGCAGGCTAGGGCTGATAGCTACTAGCCTTTTCTTCCAACGTACAATCCTTTTCTTCGTGCATATTTAAAGTTTCCGTTTACAGATTTTCATTAACGCTTCTCGTACCTTGTTTGGCACATATTCCGACTGCTAATTGAGATGGTTTATCCATGTCTTTTACTGAAACCTGCACATTACCAAAGAGAGCTATTCTTTTACTAAAATCTCTTAGTTTTGTCGTCTCCTGAAAAATAAAATTAAATTTTGAAGGTGCATTACTTTATGAAAGGTTGGAGTCCCAATCTGATTAGCTATGTGGATGTCACCAACTCTTATACGATTGTTGGCATTACTTGTGTTTTACATTATAGTTTCTGCAAACATCCTTTCATTTTTCAGCACGAAAAACTGCAAGGTTTTCTCAATCGCTAATGTTCTAAGCATATAATATCAGGTGGGAGTATTCGTGCTTCTTGAAGACTCGTGCGAGGTACCTTGCGCGCTCCAATCACCAGAATAAGATGCTCTACTGCGTATGTGTATCGGTAAGGCATTTAGTAAGCTCTTTGACTATAAATTGACTTAGTTTGTAAAGCAAGCTTTCCCTGCAATAATAGCAATCTTCAATAAAAAAAAGGCAAGCGCTGACCCAATTTCTGGCGATACCGTACGAACTCGCGAAATCGTGCTTGCGATTGATCAATAAAAAAAAAAATGCAGGATCGTTTAGTATCGAAAAGTATTGTTCGTTTTCCGAGACAAGCGATATGAGTCGGTTTTGACAAAAATACTACTCAGGCGAGCGAAATACACGATACCTAACGGAACGGACCGATCAAACCTTGTGGTACCCTTCCGATCATGGCTGGTCGAAACGCGTCATTACCCCTCCCAAACAAAGTCCACATGCTTAAAACTGTACCATGGTTCATCATCTTTTTCAGCGTCAGTATGTAGTCTTACTTTGGAAATTTCAAAAACAAACAACTTGCTTTTGTAGCGATAATTCATAAAACCGAAATTTACTTGAAGTCATAGAGAATCATTGCTTTTACTAGATTTCAAATATAAACAACAAAAGCAGTCGTTAATATGCTCCCTTTCACAAGAAAGCCAGTGTCTACAACCAAATTACTAAACATCACATGCCAAGAGAAAACTTTTAGATTATCAACAATAACCAATAGCAGACTAGCTAAAAAATATATGATGAAATGATTACCTAGGCAAATTAAACATGACAATAATTAAGATGGGGAGAATGTAAGTCTGCAAGGTAATTGTGGCTGTCACTGTTCATGTAAGCAGAGTTCAAACTCTTGACAGAGTTCAAGGTTTTGACTGGTCACCAAAGAAACACATGCTATTTCTGCATTAAAATAGATAAGTAACTTCCAACATGTTTCCCTTATTTCTAGAGGAGCTAGAAATAAGGGATTATTTTAGTACAGATATACTATGTTTCTGTATATCAGCACAAATGAATCTTACGGAGCTCTTTCAAACCTGCATTCAATACCATCTTATATTTTTATTTGCATTCCTGGCTTTTTAATCCACTTGGTTGAACAAAGCCTTGCAAGTAAACACCATATAAATAAGCTTGTTGAGGTAGTCATAAATATCAACCCATAATTTTTGACGTGTCTATCACCATGCTTACAGTTACTTAAACATTTCGTGTCATTAGAATGGTAATTGGCTAAATTACCATGCTTCACAAATGGACAGCTACATGTGATGCACCACAATGGACACTGAATTTTAGCAACCACTTCTACCTATACTGGTCACGGAAAGCATTCAAACCCTAACTCTCAAAGAGCTACAAAGGTTTACGGTTATATCAAAGGTGCATTGTCATAAGATTATGCATGTTGATATCCACCCTGCACAGGGACAAAATTCCAACATAAGCCTTGATCAATGTACTGATAAATTCTGATCAGGGGACACAGCACTTGCTAAGCTTTCAACTGACATTAGCATGAATTGAGAACCAAGCTAAAACCATAAAAAGGAACTTGTGAACAAAATGGCATGGTTTGATTAAAGCCAAGCACAAGAACAATTGACCTGGCAGCAAGCCCTTTCTAAGAAAGTCTAAATAGACAACACAACTTCTCGCAGGCCTTTTTTTGGGAAGTCAATAGTTTGGGGGAGGGGGTCACTGAAAGATCCTGTTCTGGGGCAGGAAGTCAAGACAGACGGAGCAAAAACATAATCTAGAGCCAGAGGCCAACAAAACAATCTTTGCTCCTGCTTTTTCTGTACAAATATCAAAGACTACATAATATTTCCTAAGCATTTTAGCAAGCATTCATATTTAGTATTTATTGGAATGTTCATGCCTCTTTCCTATTTATATAGTTATTTTATATAGTATTTTTGACAATGCTAACTCAGCTTCAAATGAAAATAGATTTTGTCGAAGCATGTCCTGCAAATTAAGAAGGTTATTCTTTCTGTTGCAAACTAGAATTAATTTAGGTCAAGTTGCTCTGAACTTTGCTTGCTGCAAATTAACAGCATGCCTAATCAACATATGCATAACTCACTATTAGTTGAATTAGGCGTAGCTCTCAAGAAACCATGACTCCATCTTCAACATTGTTTAGAGGGCAAATATGAGTGCATGCCAGCATATAAGTAGGAATTTAATGCCTTTTTGGTTTGGTGACGAAACTCCAAATCTTCCTCATTCAATTAAAGCTGTCATAAGCTCGAACCTGATATTTTCTGAGGACGTTCAAAAGATCACTGAAGCAAAGTTGCTTTCATCGTATTGATATATACTTCTTATGTGATAACAAAGTCCTAGCAAACAAAGCACCCTCATTTGGCAGCCACATATGAACATCATAGCAAAAGCTTCATCAACTGAGCATCAGTAATGAAAAAAATGTAGCCATTACCTAAATGTCACAGCACTGTCGCTATTATGATCTACGTAATAAACATGCCTACAATCGGTTTTAGTAAATAAAACTCCTTAGACAGCAGCTAGAAGAAAAACATCGGGGAACCTACCAATCGGAGAAAGTCTAGACATTAGATGTCTTCTTCCCTTTGCATATTACACATGAGCATAAAGAGGCAGAGCAAAACAATGACAGAAAAAATAAACTTTGATACAAACAAACCTCAAGATATGACACAGCTAAATCAGTTTCCACCTCATCACCATGCAATTTAATCTGTTTGTAAAGCTCCATCGTTGTAAGGAATATAACGCCCGGTTGCCCAGAGGAACCAAGCATTGTATGTGTTTTACCAGCAGATGTAGCTCCGTAAGCAAAAACACAGCAATTGTAACCATGTAGGATATCAGCAATTACTGGCTTTGTTGTGTGTTCAAAAACCTCTTCATTTGAACATGATGTGTCAAAAACCCTATCAAAGGTAAAGTGCAAGTCCTTGACTCGCTTTTCAAGGAAAGAAAAAGCCTGCTTTGACACCTCGCCTAGTTCAAGCTCTTTTGGATCAAATATCAGCAAATTCTCATCAGCCACTTTAATAACGCTATGCCGGGAGGCTAGAGACTCAGTGCTATTTAAAGGCCTGACCCGAACTGCAACGCGAACACTACAGGGTTGGTGGTCGATACTGGCTTCTGATTGCTGGACCGACATTGATGTAATGCTAAGTCTCTGTAGATTGGAATCCATGATGCTAATCAGTGATGCCTTTGGTCAAGACTTCCATGTAATTACCATGCTTCCACCATGTTAGCAGGTCTAAAGATCTTGTAGACAGCTAGAATTGAATGATCTTACAGATGATTAGATGTAACAATGTTAAGGCAAAATCACAAGATAGAAAAAAAACAATAAAAGAACGCCTTTTTGTACAAACTTGCGATGTGATTTTCGAATTATCAGCCACACAGTCACCAAGAAATACGTGTCTGCAAGTCCTGTTACCACGAATAAATTAAGTCATTGCCATGTGACACAAAGTGACACGTTTCTAATACAGTGGGTTTTCCAAGTCGTAAATATTACGCTGCAGCCTTAATCTCTGACTATAATAATTGCCCTACGTAGTTAAACCTTTCTGGTAATAATAACAATGAAATACCTTGAAGACCAACTTGCGAGCGCGACATCGAAAAGAACAAATCGCGTCGCCAAAAATCCCGCCAAAATGAGCGAGTGCCTCTTTAGAAAAACCCTCCATATAGACCGCTTCTTTGGCTTGACCGGGTCCTCCGTAGTTACAGAAAACGTAACTCAGGCGAGTCGGTGTTACGGGATCTTCCGAGGTCGTTATGTTAAATGGATGGAACAGATTCTGTGGAAATTATTTCCCAGTTCAAGTCACTAGCAGAACGATCTCGGGAGCTTTTTTCAGGTTTACGGTAAGGGCCTTGTTTTAATTGCCTGTCTCGAGCTTGTTGCCATCAAGGAAGTGGCATATCCTTCCTTGTTAAACGTCAAGTGCATATCAATAATTTAACGAATCGATCGAGCAAGCAATCAATCATTCAGTCAATTCATCAAATTATTTCGCAAAAGATTGCTCCTAATTTGCATTTTTAATAAAATTAGATTTCACAAAAGTTAAGTACTGGGACCATTTGGTTATTGCTGTTTGTTATATAAGTGCAACCAGCTATGTTGTAAGCCTTTTGCCTATGCCTTGTGGTATCGTGAGGGAACCTAATGGTCTATTCATGCAATTTTAATCTGATGTTTTGAATACCCTTCCCTTAGATATATAAGATTAATGCCATTAGAACTCCAAGCACTAATTACCTTCTTCATAACTTATCCATAACTGCTGCTGCAAGGTTTGCCTTAAAATCGCTGTTAATAGTCTGCAAAAAAGATTATTGAAAGCAAATCATTTTTGATTGAACCTTCTGTATACCAATTGGAGTTTTTTTCCATTAAAATATGACTTTTTATTTCTGGAATGGTTGTTTTTCTGTATCGTGGTTCAGCTCTGGCTTGTAAATCAGAGGATGTAATGGAGCACATGGCATTTTTCACAGTGTTATTAACTGTGAAAGTCTTTGTTTAAGTTAAGTTGCTGCCTCCCGGCTTGCCAGACATAATTCAGGTGGCACGAAAAGAAATATGGATGATGCATAGTAACAACACAGTTTTGGTAGTACATTGTTGCAATTCTCTGTTCATGTGATTTTATATGTATATGCCAACATGTTCAATGTGTTCTTGTTATAGTATCGATGATTAAACCAATCCCAGGACATTGAATTCTGTGATGATATGCTTTAGCATTGATTTCTCTTGCAATGATGGCTTAAGTGTTGTGTTGTCGAAGATTGCACAACATCCTTTAAAGCTTCATTCAATAGGCTAGTTCCTAAAAAAGCTTGCATAGTTTAAAGATCACTCGTAGCATAACTCTTAAGTATTGATTGGCTTTAGTTGAATAATGCATCAAAGTCTTCAAAGTGCCGAGTACACAGTAGTGCATTCTGCCTGTAGACTCTTCTTCTTTAGTGATATTGCGTTCCTAATCGTGACCCAAGCAGGGTCGCTAACAAGAGTCGCATCCCGGATGGTGCCAGAGCTCGGCGATCTTGGCTCTTGACCTGTTTACACAGATCGCTCTAAACTTGAGTATGCCCCGCTTGATTGTATGCCAAAAGTTGTTTTGCTGGCCGACTTGGCTTCCCTTCCAATTCACACGTCTCGTTTGCCAGTGGAAGGAATTGCGTAGCGAACAGCAAGCCTGATTCCGACTTCCAACGTGACCGACGCACGCCAAGCCCCTCTGCTTCGTCAGCCCGGTAAATGAATGCGTTGGGGATATCGTCCCTCCAGTTGATGCCCTCAATGCTGCGTAGGGAGTTAGCCTTGAACGCAATCATACAACGCTCTTTCTCGGCTTTGGTGGCCTATGTCTCACAGTCGTAAGCCAACGTCGGGATGATGCTGGCGTAGAAAACCCGCAGCTTTGCCTACCCTGGGATTCATTCCAGATGTTCTTGTCGTGGTCCCAGAATCTTCCATAGGCAATACTCTATAGCCGGTTGATCTTTGCCGAGCATGAGGCTTCACTCCTTGTCAGGCTGCCCAGGTACCACCACTTCAATCATCCCATCGCACATTTTAATACCGGTGTCTTCAAATTTCGAGCTGTTGTGCATCGCTTTCCCTTTTTACCGCATTGATGAGATCATACCGTGCAGCGTTAGATGCCCGCCGAGCTAAGAAGTCGTTCGTGAATGTAGGGCTGTCTGCCAGCAGTGCCTGGTGGTCAGCATATTCTAAGTAAGCGATCGAGTGACCAGCGGCGAATGTGATGCCGCTGTCCCAACCTTTCGGCGATCGTCACGCAGGACTCGGTCGATAATGAAAACAGGGTCGACGATAGCGGACGCCCTCGCCGTACACCGGTCTTCACCTCGAACGGTTGCTCAGGTGGCCGTGCACGCCGGCTCTGCTGCTGCAATAGCTGTGGCTTGAATGTATGGCGTTGACAGTGTCCCTTGGTGTACGACGGAGCTTCCAGAGGTGTTCTTAGTCATCATCTGAAGCCGGCGTTTAAAATTGCGCCGCGCCGTGAAGATTTGGCGTTTCTCCCGAAAGCCAGCCTGTTTATCGCCCGTGTTAAGCTCTCGGTAGATAGATAGATAGATAGATAGATAGATAGATAGATAGATAGATAGATAGATAGATAGATAGATAGATAGAT
>QQSS02214582.1:0-11165 GCA_003687565.2 Craspedacusta sowerbii
GCAAATCCGATAAATCGGGATTTAAAGAATTAATTTTGTCCTGCAATGTCACAATAATGTCCTTAATTACATCTGCCCCTTGGGGGTCAACAGGTGGTGCTGATGTGCTTGGCACGTCGTCTGCAGTATTGTAACTTGTGGCATGTTCAACGACGCCATCTTGAATAACGATTTCTTCCTTTGAATCCTCTCCATGTAATGGTGCATAAAAAGCTGCAGTTTCTGCTCGTTTACCAAGAGCTAAGACAGCAACTTGATGCTGTTCTTCTGTGGACATTGGCATCAGATTTGGAAACGCCACATCTATAACGTATCAAATACATCTATGTATGAATTAGAAGGTTGTATTTATGATCCATTAGGTCCACATAATAGCGGCTTAAAAATCCAGAAAATAACTAAAATCAAGATGGTGAAAAACAAAGGTAAAAGTAAAGAAAACAAATTTCTTGCATGGTGCAATTTCTTCATGCTCGTAGAAAAGACATAGCCGCAGCATTTTCAGTAGGATGATTGTGCCGTTCATGAAATATTATTGAACAGCATAAGCCTGCCTAAAATGTGCAATGGGCCTGACTTCGACAAAAGCAATTTGTAATAATCCATCGTCAGCCTAAACCAAAGAACTTTAAGGAAAGGATTTATTTTACCATCTTTAAAAAATATCTCCTACATGTGCACATATGCAGATATATCTTTATTGAAGTAATTCTCCAAAGGAATAATGGGCTGCTAACATTAAAGAGATATGCTCGTTACCTTGACCTTCTTGTTTCTTGTTCCACTAAAGATGCGAACTTTAATGCCAGCTTTGCAACCTGTGCACTTACTCAATGCAACAACTCTTTTTAGACAGCCAGAGCTGGCTTTACCCTTCAATGAATGTTGGCAAGTTTAGTATTTTCTGAAGGACAATCGACATAAGTTCGGATAGGTTCGGCGTATGTTCCATTGAGTGTGACTACTTCGTTGATACGGAGCAATCCACTCGCTCACATCTTTTTCGCTTTCCAAGTTAACATAAATAGGTCGCGAGAAGCTATTCGCATCAAAATCATCTACATGATATAAAAAACCTGCTGGGAGTGCTGCAGCAACAGTTTTACTATCCGACTCAAAAAGATCCATTTCTTTCTAGATGGGAGAGCCGCATTTCCCGCCTTTTCCAACTACCTCGTATTCGTCAAACCACGGTTAGCCATGGAGTTAGGCTAATGCCATCAACCAATCAGATGCGCCGGATTCTGCTATTGCAACTACTCTGGTACGATCTGGTCGATATGCTAGTTGTTTTCGGAGCGCAGCATTAAGATAGAAGAATGGAGAGCTGGTCTAGCCGAAGAGAGAATGGATTTAAATAGCGTCTGTCAGCCAAAGAAATGTCTGGATGTAGGCGCACGTTGAGAAAGGCTTTTTCGATCTCGCTTGATAGTACAATAGCGTGAGTGCGAAATCTAAGGAGGATGGTGAGTAATTCATTTTATTCAAATTGACTAAAGCGAAGAGCTTGGCATTATTTGTTGCATTGAAAGCGCGGCTGACACAAGATCCACGCAGCGAGAAAACTGTACAACTTTTTCCGCGTGAGCAGTCCTGGTTAGGCCCATAAGGACCGCATTAGGCGCCCCTCGTAGACCTCAAAAATAAAAAATAAATAAATAAATAAATAAATAAAAAATAATAATAATAATTCAAGTTCGTTTCACCGATCTCTCCGTGGTTAGGTTTGGCAGGCACATGCATCCTCCCCTTTAGATACAAGTGCCCGTTGCATTTACTATAAAAATTGTCCATTCTAGAAACGTATGGCAGTGTATTGTGGCTGCTACACCACATTAGCAGAGCATGGACTGGCCGTTGGAGAAGCTGACGAGAAATTGGGATCATTGCAGAATGGTAATTACGTGAAGTTATTAGAGCTATTTAAGCCGCGATCACAAAATTTTCCCACGTATTCAATTTTGGGATCTACATGTTTTTGACCTCAGAACAATTTTAAATTTATCTAGTGGATTAGCGTTTGGCGGATACCCGTATATGAGCGAACCGTACAAGGTCGAAAACTAACAATGGATGTCTGCCCGCAGATGGACTATTACGAGCAATTATATGCACCGCAAGTACACACGCTAACAGCCTACGGCTCACGAATGACCAGGCGGCCATTGGAGGACCACCACTGTGGCCGTGGAGCAAATTAAAAAAACCTTTTGAGGGCCTCAAAGTTTATGTGTTAATCTGGATGTTTTTGAATGTTATTGGCCTCTGCATTAATGTGGAAGTATTTTTAAGATGCTAGTAAACTGAACTTGAAGCATGCTTTCATTTGTATTTGCGTGCGCTTTGAGGAAAGCCGCGCATTTATATAAATGAAAGCAGATGTATCTTCCTGTTACCCTACCCATGAGGAATTTGCTTTTGCAGGAAGGTAAGTCATAAAATTATTGAGTTTTTTTTATTGATAATATGCATGTAGGAGATATGTAAAATGCCAACGTGATTTAAAAATTTCAGACTAGCTATGAGGTGATTGTTATTATTTTCTTTTACACATTAAGCTGACTACGTGCAGGCACCCTCATCCATAAACGTTCTAGTGCATCTGATACTGTATGTAAGTGAACGTTTATTAAAATCACATGCCAGGCACATCAAATCCGAAGATTTTAGTCCGGGAGGGAAAAGAGTTACCAGCAGAAAGATTGTTAAGTATCCGTAAAATCTAAATTTTGGTTCAGTACTTAGCCACAAAGTTATTAGTACTTGTGGCCATGTTTGAATGGCATTTGAAGCAGTTTTCTTTCCGTTACACATTGTAATTAAAACCAATGCAATGAAACGACACCAAGCATGGTCTTGGCATATCACTCCAGTAAAACCTACTTATTAACTTCCAGATCTCTAAACTATGCCAGTTTCATTTCCTTGATTATAGCATCATCTGATCAGTTTATCGATAGGTTTTACCTTAGCCCTCAGCACTCATTATATCTTTCTTAAACCAAGCTTTACATAGATAAAACTATGTTGAACGATCTACATGTATAGTTACTGTTGATAATGGTGACAATTTAGCTGATGCATTCATGTCTCTTAACTCGTTGAAGTAAGTGTTGCATAAATTACCAGTTCATATTACCAAAAATAGTAGCATTACAACTCAGACTCCTTAGCTGACAGTATCTAACGTTTCTTTTGGAATATTTTGGGCATGGAAGGAACAAAGGTGATGCATAATGACTCACGGTGTAGACACGGTAAGGGTGTATGTTTACCACACAGTGGTATATGATCTGCTGATTCACGAAGAAATTTTTTCAATTCCTGCCTAAACATCCTAAGTGTTGAACTCTCTTTAGCAGTGTTACAAGATACTCGGTTTAATGGGAAAGGTTCCCATGATGTGACAGATAATCTGCCTTTTCCCATGGAAAATCGTTTGTTATAGCCAAATTTTGTCAATCTACTTTAGTAACAATGGTTAAATCTTTCGAAATAATAGCAAAACACAGTTGAAAGCATATTATGCTGGTGCTTATAAAGAAAAACTAAGGTCTAGAAATGTAGCAAAATATCAATCTCTTTTTCTTTTCCAAATACCATGAATTTAGTTATACTCACGTTAGCAGAAAGTCGATTACAGCGAAACCACTTTTCTTTAAGCTTAAGTTGCATGGTAGAACTAAAAAATAGTTCATTTATATTTCCATGTGAGAGGAAAAAGCTGGTTTCATCTGCTTTATTCCTCATGTTAATCATTTCATTGCTTATCTTCATCTAATTCCTGCATGTGCTTATAATGCACTGTTTTCTAGGAACTTAGGCACTGCCAGAATGCAAAAACCAGAACTCAGATGACCTATATAAAAATTAATTCAACATAGCAGAAGGTGCAACTGTCATAAAAATCATTCCAACAATTTTCGTTAGGTGATTCCAAACACATATGACAAAGGCAGCAGCAAGTCTTAAAGTAAACGTTTAGTTAGATTACTAGAAAATCTTTCTGGTGTCCATTACAGCTACTAAGCATAGTTCAACATCTTGATTTTAATGTCTGGTATTCTGGCTGTTACAGAAATTCATTCTTTTTTAAGTTTTCGGTCACATACAACTAAAAGGACATTGGATATTTCTGATTTGAGACGTGTGGGTTACTTGCAAATTGTATCTTAGTGTGTTATCTTAGTGTGGGTCACTTGTGGCACACTTGCCTTAAGTCAATAAGCTTTCTGCATTTTTGGGCGTTTTTATTTTAAATCAGACACTTATTTTGAGAGAAAAATCACTTCTTAAATTTAGAAACCCTATATACCTTCCTTTACTTACGAGAAACGTCCATTAAGTCAATATCTCTGACTGGAGACTGTTCCCTTTATTTTGCGCGACTTTGTGAGTCATAAACTTTTCACGCAAAACAAATGAAACTCAATGCCTCAAGTAAACGGCCAAAACAACAGCCGAAGACATCTAAAAATCAGCTATTCATGCTAAATTGAAGTTTGCTAGTGGTGGTCTGGTGATGGCCGTCGGGTCCCAATTGTTGTAACCAATTTGGCCCATGGGCCATCACATAAGAAGCCTGCAGCCTAAAAACATGAAATCCAGTGCAGTTTGATTATATCCCCTCCCCCAAAAACCCGTCTAGAATTTTAGTGAGATCGCGTGACACTGTAATTAGATGGTGGTGTTCTCTTTGTTCTCCAATTAATTCGACCTCGTACGGTTCGCTCGGTGGTGTCCAGAGTGTTCGACCGATTAGCACAGATTATCTGTCGCTATCGCGGTGAACCAATTATGTGGGAGGAGCCATTAAGAAGCCGGCATTGGAGGACCCTGAATTATGCAAGAGGCGCGTAAGCCCATGGGTCCCTTCTAGCGCTGTTGGAGGGGTGCGAGAAAGAGCCTTTCCGATCGCTTTTCTGCATGAGCTGATCGGTTAAATTTTATGTCATACCGTCACATTTTAAACTTCGAAGCCAATACACACCAACCCTTTTAATCTGCTAGCCTTCGCCCGCTCGCGTAATCAAGACTTCCTCAAAAACGAGCTCATTTCCGTGAGCATTTAATTGGCGCAAAGAATAGGAGGCGGTGCATTCGAACACTCCGTACACATACGGGTAAACCGCGTTTGGTGCGTAACAATGCGAGAAATCATGTGGAAAAGCGTGAAGGCAAGGCCAGGTGACGTAGGCTTTGCTGCTATTTACGAATTCGGCAAGAAACCGAATGGTTGTTTGGTTTGGTTGCGCAAATAATGGATTCATAAATAAACCCTTGAGAGCCACATAAATGAGCCACATAAATGACCCACGGGTCGTTCACAATGACGTGTTAACACACACCGCGGGTGAGTTGGGAGGAGTTGGTGAGTAAATATCAATGGTGGAAAATTTCTACCTATCGTCGTGAAAGTCACCTTCCGCCGTATGATTTTCTGAATCAAAGCAACTTTGATCAATGCAGAGCCTTTTGGCTTGCGACGAAGCCTAGTTTAAGCCAGGCTAATTATGCGTGCGTGTGTGTGTATGTATGTGTGTGTGTGTGTGTGTGTGTGTGTGTGTATGTGTGTGTGTGTGTGTATGTGTGTGTGTGTGTGTGTGTGAGTGAATGGTGGTATTTGTTGTGTGTCTGTGTGGGAGCGTGACTGTGTCTGTGTGTATGTGTTTGTGTGTCTACATGTGTGCGTTTATCTTAGTGTGTTTTCATATTGTGTGTTAGACTGATCTTGTGTGTTGAAGTGTTGATGCTAGGCTGGCTAGACATGTCCGGATCATATTGATTTATTAATCTGTTGCAGAAACAGCATTCATGATAGGTCTGCCGGCCGTTCATGAAAATAAAATTTTTGGTAGAACGCCATGCCGTATTGTTCTAACACTGTCCTTCGTTGTTTTGGTCTTTCTCGCTATGCAATAAACGATGGGCTTTTGTTTGGCCAGTTGAAATTTTCCAGACGCCGCAAGCTTTACGTCCCAGAACAAGTTGCTTGGGGAGATTTCTCTGGCCGCGGGGGAGACCAAGGTTGAGATTATTTGATTTCGAAAAAAAAAAAAAATGGCGTGGCAACATTGCTTACTTTATCTGGACTAGCAAGGCCTGCTTGATCTGTTTTGCAAAGAATTTGGAGTTGAAGATTTAAATCAGCTATCGAATCAGGCACCGAAATCTTGCGGACAACGCAGATTGTCTGAATGAGAAATTGTTTCGTGAATTATTGGTATACATATATGGGGGTATCATGACTTGCAGGGCCAATTTGATCATTATTAAGGATTTCACTGCTTTTAGGTCTAGTGCAAAAGTCATATATAGAAAATATATCAATCAACGCGATTGCTCTACCATGCAAGCAAGGTAATCAAGAAAGGGATATACCCTAGCCTAAAAGAGTTTCATATTACTTCGAAAATTTTTTTTGATCGACGAGTTGGTTACCTGAAATGCCATTTGCTGAATCACACTTGGGTTGTTCTGGTTGTTAATATATATAGAATAGAGTAGACCTTTAAAGAATATTCTTGCCCTAAACTTTCGAATTTGCAATCGGCCTATGATTCCGCTAACTAAAAACTTCTTATTCAAAACCTTCAACTATGCTTAGCTCGAGAAATTTTAAAATCTTTGTTTTTCTTGTAGCTAAAAGGTCGAAAAGAATTTCTATCTTCATCGTGATGCAAATGTGGCTAGATTCCATGGCATAACGCTAATTGTGTAGGGGAAAATCACCATATAGCAAGAGATTATTTTTCAGAAATGAGGTTAGCGTATGTCCTTCTGCATTGCACGCGGTTGGGCCGAGCTCATCGGGATCAGTATGCAATAGTTAGTTGACGACCACTCAAAACACGAAGCAACAGATGTACCACAACTACATTAAACTGACTAGTAAATAAACAATTCGTCAATATTCGTATACCTCTCGTCATAGCAAATTTCCGATCTAAGCAAAACAGACGGCTCACAAATATGGAGAAGCCCCACTGAATTGATAAATACTGTTAATACAGCAATCACAACAGTAATTTCGTATATAAATATTAGGCGCATGAAGCTGCAAGCAAAGACCTCACTTCACGTCCGATAATTCATTTTGGATTTGTTACTGTGACATTAATAGCTTTCAGATACTTATATAAACTTGCACCTTTAATTTTAATGCTTCTTGTGCCATAACGTTCGATCCGCCTCTCTGGCATCGATAGTTACGGTGATTCACTCTTTCGAGTGTTAACGGTAGAGACATTGAGGAAGAATAAATTGCTAGCAGGTTTTGGGATCTGCTTATTGTACCAGTCATGCATGAAAGGCATAAGTTTAATTTTGACTTTGAGTTTCAATATTTTCAATAGCGAGAATGCATCCAATGTCGAGGCATCATAATTAGAGCACATAATTATTCTCAGAGCTTGTTTTTGCAGCTTAATTATTCTGTTAAACTCACTCTTTCCGGCTAGGTACAAGGTAAGGCATCCGTAGGTCATGGGGAAATGGGATAAAATATATTTTAGTGATTTAATGGTCTTAGCGTCTACGTAGTATCTTTTATTAGATGGTAAGCCAATTGCTCTAGCACGCTTCTTTGAAAGTTCGTAGATTTGATTCCTCCATGACTGGTGAGAATTTAGAACAATACCCAAATATTTAGTCGGGCTAGACCAATTTATTCGCTTATTTTTAACTTACACATTCAGTTTATCCTCGCGTCTTTGTTCGTAGGACGAAAAAGAAGGGCATCGGATCTTGAAGAATTTAGAGACCATTTGTTGACATTAAAATAACAAAGGGACCAAGATAGACCCTTGTGGGACACCAAAGTGAATGACATGTACATCGGAATTCGCGCTTTCGCGAGTTGCTTTAATTTTTTTAAGATACGACTTGGGTCAACTTAAGCAGATTCCACGAACTCCGTATATTTCTAGCTTACTTAAAAGAATGTCTTGATTTTCCGTATCAAATGCCTTTTGCAAATCTATAAATATACCACAAGCGTAATCAACACTTTCTAATATATCATTAGTTTTATTAACTAAGTTAATTAGCGTATGGTTAATTGAGTGATGTTGACGTAAACAAATTGTAGCTCGTGGAGTAATCGAAACTTTTCCAGAAAATTGTTCAGACGCACACAACTTCGATTTCTCAATACCTTTACTTATGTTTGATAATAGCAGAATGTAGTTGTTACATATTACAGTGGGCCCTAATTTGTGAACTGGTATAACACTAGCTACTTTAAGTATATCTGGTAAAATGCATTGATTATAGGATTCCTTGATAATAAATGAAATAGGCTCGGAGAGAAATTTTAAACTAATTTTGAATAAGAGACTTGGAATGCTGAAAGGGCCAGATGACTTTGAAGTGTTTAGAGCGATTATGGCATTCATTACTTCAGGTGGGTCAGTCGAGTTTAAATATGGGTTATAGTTTGAAGGACGAGGGATATAAGTTGTAAAACTATTTGCAGTATCAAGTACTTCTGCAGGAAGAAGTTTTCCAACCGAGGCAAAGTATTCATTGAAAGTATTAGCCAGGTTACTCGGATCTTTTTAATCGTGCATTTGTTGCGGTCAAGAAAAGTCGAAGGGAAAAATTTACTCTGTCTGTTTATGTTTATAATGGATTTTTATTCCGTCCCAGGTCGTCTTTGCGTTGCTTTAATTATTTAGAAAATATTTATTATAATATGCCGTCTTACTTGTCCCAACCATAAGCTCTTGCTTGTCCCAACCATAGATAAAATAGTTACGCAGGGCCTGGTACTGGATATGGTGCCATTATGTTCAGTATGTCGATTATTTGGTCGATGAGGATTTTTGTCAATGTCTCGTTTTGTTTCCAAAATAAGTGTTTCCCGCTGATGTTGCATAACTCTTCCACAAATTCTTGTTCATTGAACAATGTAGACGAGCGGCCGTAAACAGGTCCTTGATTTATTCTCTCTATCGATAAACTATAGTCAGTTATAATAGCAAATTGTGCCAAGTGATCCGAGATGTTACAAGTTAAGTTTTCGCAGACAGTGTTGTACGTAAAATTATTAGTAAATTTGTTATCTATAAGAGTTTGCGACCTAAGTTATTCGACTGGGTTGCAGAATAAGTGGCTGAAAATTAAGAGCTACTGAGTCATAAAAGTGGGAGGTTTTTAGTTGATGTGTCATAGTTAAGTAAATTAATTTTGAAATCTGCCATGATTGTAACCATTTTTGCTTTCCTGATAATTTTACTTCGTTAGTTATGACGACGTTTCTTGCAAAACAATGCGGTTATGACTTGCTCAGACAGACTTGAGTTTTATTGCGGGTATATAATGTAGTCCTTTTCAGTGTGAAATTTTAGTACCAAGGCATTCATCAGCATGTCCTTGTCATTTTTGTTTTGAGCTGTAATGATTGCGCGTAGTTTTGGATCGTTCGTTGCCCACGATCTTAGATTTAACCCGGCAGCCTGCATGATCTGGTTTGCTTGATTATAGAATTAGGTACTAGGTTCGGTGCTGCTTGTTGATCAGTTGTGCTTAAAGACTTGCTGCTGGAAGGTGTACCTCGAACTCCTGTTAGTAGATTGTCTACATACAGATTGTTACGAATGTCGTCAGCTACGGTAGTGTTGTAACGAGCAAGGTGTTTCTGAAGCACAGCATTCAAGATAAAGGGCGAACTCGTTGAACCGAAAAGAACAGATTTAAATCGGTATGTAGAGAAGTCACTGCTTGGAATGTTCGCCTCTGTGAGCCAAAAGAACTTTATGAAGTCGTGGTCGTCTGGATGGAGGCGTATGTTCAAGAATGCCTTTTCGATGTCGCTGGTCAATGCGATGGCATAGGTGCGGAAGCGCCGCAGGATTGCAAGCATGTCATGTGCTAAATCTGGGCCTGTTTCAAGACAGTCGTTCAGGCTTGGAGACTGGTGTGCTGAGCAGCTGCAGTCATAGACGACCCTGATAGGAGTAGTTGAGCCCGGTTTTGTTGCACTGGGGTGTGGAAGGTAATGTCGTTTGTCAGAGTGTCAATGAAATCATTTCGAACTTGCTCTGGACTAATGTTTTCGTCATAGCGCGAGTACGTGCATAAGCAAGTACAAAGTTGGTTGGTAGTGGTGTGTGTTCGCTTTTCCATAGAAAGCGCGCCATGTGCATTCCGTGAACATCTTGAATTATCTGCTCTTCGCTGTAACATTTAGCATCGAATTTTCTTTCTTTTGTTTCCTCTCTTATTCCTAGGGTCTCAAGATCCCAGTATTTGGCGGGTACATTTTCGGCGTTGATTTCCGCGGGTGCATCAGCTGATACTTTATCTGGCTTGCAGTGTTCTATCATGACTCGAGACAAGTATGAGTTCCTGCGTGAAAAGCCCCCTCTAACGCTGATATCCAAAAGATTGTGTACCCGATCCTCGACCGTCTCACCCGATGAAAGGTACGGCCACACATGAGAATCCAGCAAAACGAGTTTGGCGCGACTTTGCCGGGCCAAAAACTTGTCTTGGATATTCCATATTCCAAGGACGTGATATCTGTGTGTGTCGTGTGGCAACGTGAGTGAATGAGTCTGAAAGAAAGGCATGCAGTGCAGTCACACATTAATCATGCAGTTCTCATATACAAACGTAGAATGCACTAAAGATCATTTAAACACTGGTAATGTAGACTCTCAGTCTAACAGCTTAAACAAACGGAATGCAGTTTCGTGATCTGTAAGCTTTCTCAGGGATGCACTCAAGCAAATCAGGTGGGCCCATCTGATCAAGCATATCTCCACGATGCGATTGCAGTAAAAAAACAACTTGAAATGTTTTATTCGATCTGTATGCTCATACAACGCGTTCTAAGACGATACCTAGCGAATCGAATTTCAAAGATTCTCTCTCCTACCATTCCGATCTTTTCTTAGATACACCGCCACTGGAAAAAAGACTTACCGCGAACACCAGACGAACAACTAACTTAAGTTGCCATCCACTAGAGGATAGATGGATGGATGGGTGGATGAATGGATGGATGGATGGATGGATGGATGAATGGATGGATGGATGAATGGATGGACGGATGGATGGATGCATGGATGAATGGATGGATGAATGGATGGATGGATGGATGGATGGATGGATGGATGGATGAATGGATGGATGGATGGATGGATGGATGGATGGATGGA
>QQSS02214593.1:0-11164 GCA_003687565.2 Craspedacusta sowerbii
TATATATATATGTGTGTGTGTGTGTGTGCAAATAACGTAATAGACTAAAGCTTGCCTGCTTTATTAGCCTCTGGTGCTCTGAGATGGGTGTCTCCTTGTGGTCACTAGCATGTTGAGTCTATCACAGTGCGTTTTATGTGCCAAGAACAACCAATTCTTGAGGATGTTATACCAAATTGGGGTTGAAGCTTTAATTGCAACGAAATTAATTTAATTACATGGGCAAATGATAAGGACATATTTTTCTTTCTTTTCCTCAGTGGTGATGAGCTAAAGTGTTTCCTTTCAAAGGTAGAGTAAGGCTCAGATTCCCAATTGGTGACTGTTCCATGCAAGGAAAAACTTCATGGCAGCCTTCGGACCGTAGTAGAAGAACCGCTTAGATACCAATATATTTACCAATATTACCAATATATTTACCAATATATTTACCAATACCAATATTTACCAATATTTACCAAATTAATATATACCAATATAACCAATATATTTTTTGAAAACAGTATCACCAAACAAGACAATCATTCCAAACACAATGGCATCCGAATGAATGCTGATCTCGTTCCCTCGGCTTCCTCATGCTGTTGCGTGGTTCAACGTAATGGAAGACAGTTTTAACCGGCTTCAACTGCACAATGCCCTATATTAACAGCTTTTTTTCTGTGCCAAAGTTTGAAGTTAATTTTCTGATAAAACATTGATATCACCAGTTTTAGTAGATTTGTGTGATTATATAAATGTATTAAGTGAAGTTAGAAAATCTTTGAAAAATTTGAATTTCAGTGGACCTTTTTATATGATACTTGCTTTTGCTTTAGGGCTTTTAATTTCCATGTCTTGAGATTTAAGTAAAAAGTAATGTGAAAAGTATCAGACAATTTATTATGTATCTCCACGCAAATCAAAATTGAGACTGGTTTTGTAAAGATGTACTAAATCAAATTCGTTGATAAGCTGGGCTTAAATTTTTTGCTGTAGTGTTTTCATGCAGTTGATGAAGATTCCAACGTTCCAAGCTTTGGTAAAGAAAAAACATTTGCTATGTTCCCTAAGAATTCCTTTTTCGGAAGCTATTATTCAAATGTATTTCATTCTATCCATAATTCACAAGTAAGAATTATGAGAAATATTATCGGAATGTCCATAGATGGATAAGATTTTGAATGTTGCAATATTTATAATTTATTATGTGCGGATTATATATACATGTATAAATATGGGCATTTACTTTTTTTTTTCATTGATTATGATATTGTGATTACATTGTTTTATATATTAGCAGATACTGTCAACTGTCAAGTCTTGATAGACTGATTGGGCTCTTGTATCTTAATGTTGTTTTGAATCCATGCTTTTAAGTTTGCTTTTCCTCCAGGTGTCGAGTTCATCTGGGGGAAGTCGAAGAAGTCACTAGTTTGTTCAGGTAGTTTTATTTTGTCTATGCAGTTTGTTGAGATTTTGGTAGCTAATGTTTGCCAAATCTTATAATGTTAGTGCCGATTCTTGGTAAATGTTTATAAAACGTTCAGTCCTTTATTACTTTTTCTCGGTTCACTTAGAAGGCTTTAGCTTGTGGATTTAGTTATCACAATGCTTCGCGTTATCAGCTTCGCTTTCGCGTACTTTGGTTTTGGCTGTCTTTGTAAGTTTAAATAATTAAAAAATAATCAGAGGCTTTATTGTCATAACGTTCTATCCTTATTTGCCACTAGGATGTTCACTTGTCGCACATATTGGATGCCACTCTTTGTTCCAAAAGTACCCTTGTCAGCGAGGTTTGACGTCTGCTGTCCCAATTGTGGAGGATGAGGTCTTTAAGGTATGATCTTCACTATTATTTGTTGAGTCTTTAAAAAAACACTTTTTTCCATTTTTGATCAGTCAGTGCACGTATTGCAATGAGAACGCCACAATGGTATTAAAGGTTATATAAAAGTTTTTTTTTTTCACGGCGAGCGTTCTATAGTTGTGTCAAACCTGCTGTGCTGTAGATGCTTGCTTTGGCGGGCAAATCATCTAGATTTCTTGAATGCATGCACGGGAATACTTAAAAGTTCAAAGTGTTAATGTTACAGTTTGTAAGCTTCTCTGTTAGTTCGTTGTGGTTTTGATTGAACTTTACCTTGACATTGGTCTTTACTGGTCAGTTTCGTTCTTCGGAGTGATTGCTGCTTTTGCGCGCAGCGATATCATTGGCAGACCTAACTTACAGGCAGGGCATAATCTTCGCCCAGTATCCAAAGACTTCTATCGTGAGCATTATCAATTCAGATGAGTGGAAACTGTTTGAATCTACCTCAATTAATCTCAGTAAAGCAGATAAGTGCCTTCAACGAGGTGGAAAACCATGAATGTTATGTTGCTTCTCCAGGTCCAATAGGCTAGGTATGTAAAAAGAACCAACCATGAGCCTGGAGGCATACCGTTTCACTCGGATTTTCTTACGGATAATTGAGTAAGTTAGCTAGGCTCAGGAGAATTCGTTGTGAAAATGTGAATCTGATTGCTTTCTTCGGCAACATTCATTTAGCCATTTGGTGTAACTTGGTGAGCTCGCATGGTATTTACTAATCAATGTCTTTTATTTATGATTGCTTCCATTTCACATGGCCCGACCCAACATCCATGCATGCTGTCTTTGTTCTGTTTTTTTTTTTTAAGCCTGTGATTGTAATGTAGTCCGTATTCCTTGTCGATAGGTTAAGGGACAGGATGTGCACTGGTAAGCAAGGCTATCCCTAGCATATGGACATCAATTGTAAGAAGCAACATCATGCAGAGCGTATAAAATTCATTGCAAGGGTCTACTTTTGCTGGCTCCTTTAACGCATTTAAAACTATGACATATTAATGTTAATTATCCTGACAAGCACTTTTCGAAGTCTTTTGCTTTAAATCGGAGTGCGTTTACGTCGAAAGTTGTAGTATAAATTAGCAGCTAGTATGAATTAGATTTTTTTAAATAGCCGCATAGTGATGGTATGAATTAGAAGCTAGGTCGTGTTAAATTTACCTGAAATATGCATGTTTTCCAAAGAAGTCTTTTGCTATTTGATCTTTCAGCTACTTCCACCTAGTCGCAAAATCCTAGGCCTACTTCAAGCTAGGCCTACTGCAGCTAGTCGCAAATTCTAGGCCGTGAGAAGACTTTACTATTGAGCTTTCGATGCGTCCTAAGTTCTGTGAGCTCACACACCTCTACTTTAATTATTACCAGGCAGTTGAATTATGGACGAATGTTGATGTTCTGGAGTGGATGGCAGCTGTTAAGCTGCATCCTTACATACACGTGTTTCGAGATGCTCGACTTACAGGTCGAGGTCTGGAAAATCTTACGGAAGACTTTCTCAAGGTATGATCCTTTCAGTCTTACACACGCAGCATTGCATCGTCTATGGAATTGTTTTCATAATTAATTCTCATTGCCGAGTGTCTGCTTTAAGCTGTGTCCATGTGGATAACTATGCGCATTGTGAACTTCGCATTTAATGCGGTGCGCTTTAGGTAATATTGCGTCGTTCTCTTGTGTGATGGGCTTTCCTGTTGATGGGGCTTTAAAAAAAATCAAGGATTTGCTTCAGGCCGTTTGTTTGTGTTCAGGCCAATATTGGAACGGAACTTCACGTCAAGATCGTAAAGATGTGCATTGAAGAGCTGCTGTTTACCGGAAGCTCAGTAAGTTTGTGCTAATTTTCTGAACGCTTCGATTTCGATATGATGATAAGCGTATACTTTCATTTTAGTGCTAAATGTCTAATGCAGCGAATTCGTCTAAAGCTCTCCTTGTCATGAGATAAGCTCGAAGTTAATTGCTATTTGATAATCCGCGTTCTGAAACGAACTGCTTGCGATGCGGGGATGCTTGGACTAGCTTGAGGCATTGTACGGAAAGAACTAGGACTGCTCTAGGGATGCGCCAGACAGTGTAAGACTATGACAGCGGAGATTAGACAAAACGAGGTCTCGGTCCGATTTCAAACGGTAGCCGTATAGGGGGGTCCAGTCTTCCAACTCATTTGCTGTGACTGTTGCAAGGGAAGACTCGGGGTAAATTCAAGCTCTTGCGAGGCGGGAAGGCAGCGTCGTGTTGCAGAATTGAGGGTGGAAGAAAAGCTATCACGCCCTAGATGGAGAGTGGCTGGTGTAACGGAGTGGAAAGGTTCGATGGTGTTGTACGGGGAACTGAATTTAAGACACAGGCCAGTGTCGGAAGCGTCGTAGACATGTAATGCAGAGGCTTGCGTTTCGCAGGAACCCTTATAGGTTGCCCAAGTGCTCTTTCTGAAAGGAGGCTCTAGTTCTTGAATGTGAGCGAGGAAACCGTGAAGACTCTTATAATGTGGGACGTCGATGCACTGGTTAGGGAGACTACAGGAAGAAGTGTGGCTGGTCCGAGCGGCCTAACTTCTAAGCTGTTTAAGCACTGTCCGCGGGTTTGTAATATTAATAATAGTATTCCAGAAGAAGAAAAAGATTTGAAGCTTTTTGTGCACTTGATGCCGATTTTGCTCCTTGATTTCCATGGGGAGATCGTGATAAGTTCTCTCGTGGCGCATGACATAGTTTGTCGCGCAGTATGTTTACGTGGACATACCGTTCAAAAAGTGGGCATGTCCGGATTTACAGACTGCTCTAAGCATTCGTATATGATCAGACAGCCTTTGCTGAGCACATGCATATGATCTGGTAGTCTATCCAGCATTCTAAGAAAGAGAAATGACATAACGATGTTACCTGGTTAGACATTGTTGATGCCTGCGCTATTATAACCAGTTTCGGCTGCGCTATTATAACCAGTTTCGGATGCTCTTTACCACTATTTTGTTCTCTCCGAAGTGGCAGTCGTTTGAGAGTTTGGTATTCTCATGGTATGTCCGATTTTGATCGTGCTGTTTGGGCTTAAGATGGAGTGTGTGCCAAAGTACGTTTCTAGACCGTTTCTAGTAGCTGGTACTATTGTCAATTAGAGCCATACCTGACCTTACTGTCTGGTCAGAAGCAGCTGTTGGATCAAGGTCTGGCGGCGCACGATGCGTTGATAGATAAGACGGGAATACAATTTAGGGCGAAGAGGAAGAAGAAGTGTGGGAGACTGTCTTCTACGCAAAGCATTGCACTCGACAAGGTCACCAAGCATAGGTCGCATGTAGTATGCATATATATATATATATATTTAGATTTATATATAGACCTCCATCAAAAGGCATGACGTGGGAAAGCTATGGAGACCGGGAGGACGCGTCGGGGCGCTGAGAATGTCTTGGCTGCTGCGGGCGATCGGGAGGTGTTGGGGGATTTTGGTGTTTCTGTCTAGGAGAGGTTGTTATGACACAATGGTAGACGGTGCCGTGGGAATCTAGATGAATGAGGCTAAGCAAGGGAAGCTGTCCAGATGCGCAGGTCTCGATGAAGGACGCAAAAGTAGTGGATGGAGCAGTAAGCTTTGAGCATTGAAGTAGCGTGCCGAGGGTTTGTTGGTGAGTAGGCGAAGCGTTGGTTCCACGCGTTGGTATTCGCGAGTCGGGAGGCTAAAGTTTGCGTGCGTTTAAAAAGGCTGCTGATGTTGGTTCAACATTGGTGTTCCAGACGAGCAGCACTGGATAGGTTAGGGACGAATACGTCTCGTCCTAGAAAATACCGAGACTTAACATGGACGCTGACTGACGGGGTAGAGGTGTTAATGTTGATCGAGGAGAGAGAATATGTATTTGAACACCCGTAAGAGTTTTGACTTAAGTTATCCATCATGGGCAAGCCATAAGTAGGTTTCCAGCTCTCAAAATGACAAAGCACCTGTGAATTCTGTGTGCTGCTTGAGACCCGCTGGTATATGCAGTGGTAGCTTTGTTTGTTTGTTTGTTTAGTGGTTACCAAGCTTGGAAGCTGAAGTTTATTTTTCATTCTCTAATTGCTCATTTCAATATGATGCCTCACAGACTTGGAGCTTACTACTCTCCCGCTCCTTTTGCTGTAAACCCCGTTTTGTAGGAAGATATTAAACTTGAATAATGGAGGACAAATAAGGCGTATTGGCTTGTATACTATATAAGAATATTGGCTCATGTCTTAGTGCTTCTCTGCTCTCATAGTATTGCTAATAGTCCTGAGAATTCTGTAGGCTTATGCAGTTGAAAGTCTTGCTTCTGTTTTGGTCTTAGGACGAAGGATCGTCAAGTGCTCTTGTCTTACCAAGAACTCGCACAGCCGAGACACAGTCTCACCAGCTATACGAGCACACGTTCACCTCGTTTCAGATGTGCGATCTGTGCAAGAAGCTTTTGTTCGGCCTATTCCGACAAGGCTACATGTGTGCAGGTATTTGCGCGTCAATAGTGTGAAATAAGATCTTTAAAAAGATACCTTAATGTCGGAAGATAGTTTGCGGCTGGTAGATTTGTAGAGCGTTTCTATTTGCAAGGTTGCTTAGGATCGCTAAAGATGGCATATGTAGCTAATCATTTAACTAAACATGCGCTTCAATTTAGTATGCGTTTTTATCAGCAAAAACCTTGTTTCATAATTTCTAACTCCCTCGATAGACTTTCTCACTTTGCTGTTTTGGAACGCTGCAAAATAAAGGCAAAACCTGAACCCCGGAAAGCTAGAAGCCAGAGCCCAAAAGGGACGGTGTTAAAATTGCTTAGTTTAAAGATTTTCAAGCGGGGGCTTATTGTAGACGAGAAAAATAGAATTTGAATTTTGATTGGATAAGCCCTTGGTCCGAAGTTTATTTGCCGACAGGGAACAGATTACTTGTTAGGTGTTTACTGTACAAGGGTAAAGAACCTAATTCGTTAGTGCATAAGGCTGAAGTCTATTTTACAAGGTATTTATGTAACCATAAGTGCAGGTGTTCTAAAAAAAATACCACGAAATCAAAAGAGGTATGCGTGAAGTATGAATTCATTTTTTTTGGCTGACTCGCATGACCCTTTTCGGCTCATCTTGAACTGAGTGTTTGCTCTGCGTTGTTCGGATCCTCTTTCAAAAGTCGTCCTTTCTTGTGGGAAAAGCAGTTTGCAGCGTCTTGATTCTACAGATCGATGTAGAGCATGAATATGATTTTGTTTAGACTGTGGCATACAATGCCACCGACCTTGTGCCATATCATCTATTGATCACTGTACGATGAAGTACTGTCGTGGACGTCGACCCTCAGACGCTGAAGGTTTGTTTCCGCTCCTGTCACTGCCTGTCATCCGATACTTTGTAGAAAAGCAGAATTATAACAGAATTTGCGTGGCAGGTTTTTTTATGGTTACGTGGGGGTAAGGGTAGGTACGTTTTATGAAAGTACGGAAATAGTTAAGGATTCTGGAAAATCGACCTGCAGTGTAGCAAAGGTGTTGTTGAGGGAGAGCGGCCTTAAAGCGCAGTGCTTGATTATGGTATTTGATAAGCTATCCTTATAACCCGGGCACTTAATTTAACTGTTTTTTTTCTTCATAATTTGGAAGTTTCTGCGTGGATAAATTGCGATTGTTTGTGAGCATGTATGTGCCACGATCGTATATCCATGTCTCAGAGGGAATCTCATTTAACCCTGACATCAAATCCTGTCAGTTATAGTTATTTGTAACGAACCCATGTCAGAGTTTTGTTATTTGAATTTTATTATTTTTTTTTAAATATTAGTCGAAGTATGACTGATCTTGAACTTTGCTACTGGTCCTGATTTGATGGTTCGATGAAATTTTCGTATGCCACCAGGTTTTCCCATGCTTGACTGTCAGGAGTCGAACACAAAACAAAGTCATGAATATTTCAGCGTAAAGCTTTGGCGAGTTAATTTCCTCAGATAGAATCGATAGTTACTTGCTCATGCGTGAATATCTCTTTTATTGCAGTCCCTTCCTTCGTATGCAATTACAACACCCCAGCTATTCCTGCGGTCATGTCACAATGTGTTGCTGCAGTCGAGCGGCATGGGCTCGAGATTGCCAACCTCTACGATGCGTTTGTTCCCTACGACCAGTGGCACGCGCTGAGGGCGGCACTTAACCAAGGTGCGTTAATCTGGTGCTCGTATCTGCATGTAGGCTGCATCAGCTGCGTTCCTCTCACATGACCACTTGTTAGGGTAGCTTGTTTCTTTGGGTGTGGTTGTTGCCGCAGTGGCTTTACGTAAGAAATTGTTCGCGCTTAATAATAGTAATAATAATGGTGATAACTATAATATTCTATAATGATAATGCATACAATGTATGCTATATATATATAATGACTTTTACTATATACATATATACATGCATTGGCATACACATATATACATATATAGACTGTATATATTATATATATGCATTATTTATGTACGATGCATATATATATAATATACTATGTATATATATATATATTATATATATATAATATATATATATATATATATATATATATATATATAATATGCTTTTCTTGCGCATTTAATAACAAAGAAACCCATCTTAAAAGACACTCAGGTGAGCCATAAAACCATACATTTTTGCGCTAGACCTTTCTTTTATAAGTCTACTTGCATCTAGAAAAGTATGCCAACCGTAGTGCGTCCATAGTGATCGGATGACTGCTAGATAAGGCGGATTTTCATCTTTTGGTTCTTTTGTGTATGCTATAGGTAGATATCAAGCAACCCACTTTACTTAGTATTTCTCTGCTGCCTCTGGATAATTTTAGTATAATTATAGTATTGGTTGGCAGGTTAGCGACTGTGAACAGGGCATTTCCATCAGTGCCCTATTTAAGTAAGTTTATTAGCAGTTTGACTTCTTAACATTTACGTGGGGTCTTCAAAGTTTTAGTTCAGATTACTCACTCCAACTCGGCGAGTCTTTCAGAGAATGGCGTAGAGGTCTCGACCCAAAAGTGCTCTGTGGGGCTGGACAAACAGTTAACTACCGATTACTCTAATCCACTTAGTTGGCCAGACCTCACTGAAGACCGGAAGTGATCCTCTTCGACCGCCTGATCGTTTTTTTGCCGTAAGAGAGACGTCAAACGAAATGTTCCGTGGGAAAATCCCCATCTCGTAGAATTCATAGAAAAGCACAACCAATGTTAAGTTGAAACTAAGTCTTGCCTATTGTCTCTGCATGTCTCGGCCTTAAGTCTCATGTCCACTCGTATTTTGAAGGAACAAATCGTAAAAGAAGCGCTCATTCAATCAAGAAGTCATTACGCTTGACCACCCAAAGTAGAGCTTGGACGTCTGTCCAGCGGATGAAGGTATATTTTAAATTGTGATAGTCGCTGACCAACCACTTCAGGGTAGCTGCAACCCAAGCCGAGCAAGCAGAGCACCTGTCAGCCTCCTGTAATCTGCATTGAAGTATAGCATGCATTGTCACTGATGGCGCCATACCGTTACTGATGAGCGCGCACCATGTGGCCTGAAGAAACTTGCTGGCGGAAAACTCTTTTCGTGATCATTAGCAACCAACCGAATCAGTGAGTTGGCGAGTTCCATGTCAAGAATTTAGGCTAACGCAACTCACACGATGGGATGCCAGCGAAGGAAAATTTTACACAACACAACATACATATATATATATATATATATATATATATATATATATGTATGTATATATATAATATATAAATATATAATATATATATATAATAGAGCTCTAGATGATAGTGCTGAAGATGAAACTTGAAATTGGAAAATAAGTTAAAAGCAGCTAAAGTAATAATTATGATGGAAGAGATCGATTTTCTTTTCATGTTGGTTATGGGAGATGAAACTTTACAGCTTTTCCGCCGTAAAAGTAAATCTCTCCAAGCACAAGAGTTAAATCTGACGGTTTGTGTTGATCAATATCAGTCACTAGGAGACCATATCCGAAATCTGAGAGGTGATTTTGAGAGATAGGAGGGTATACCTTAAGGTCTTCAGCCCACCACCGATTATGAAAGATCATAATCGAGAAAACAAATTCGGAAGAAACAACTAAATGATTTTTTGGCAGAAGAATTCGAATTTAATGCGAGGGATAATTTTATTTCGAAAAATTTAATTCGTAATACAAGATATAACGCAATATTTCAGACTCCTTAAACTCAACTCCAGAGAAGGTAGAAGTGAACAAAAATGTGGCAAATAATTATTTGTATGTGGACGAACATGCACGGTATTCTGATAAGTTCGTCAATCAATATCCTGAGGATTTTTTATATGACTCGTTGCGGAGAAAGAAATTCCACTATTATCTACCAGCAAACAGGTTATGTCATGTTGAGCTTGACAAGATTCTATCGGATATTCGATTCCAGAATGAATTTGCAACTCAATTTTCTTGACACTTATGATTTGAATTTTTACATCAGTACGTTTGTTACGTAAAGAAAAAAAAAAACTTTCAGAACAGCGCCTGATTAAGTTAAGTCTTTCGCTAGATTTGATGTCTATTGAGACAGACTTTAATTGAAAAGTCAATTTTGAAGAAGTTCTGAAGGAATTTTCGATTGTCGAAACAAGAAAAAATGATGATTTAATTTTGGACTTGTCACATTATGATTACTTTTTGTGTGACGGTGTGCACAAGCATGATTTGGCATAAAAGACTTAGAGTATGTTCATCTGATTTACAATTGACTGATCTACATTTTTAGACTGTCAAAAAATACGAATAATAGAATTGCGTTTCAGTAATTGACAACTTCATTTTTTTTGTTTCTAAATCTTCAAAGAAGCATATGTACATTTTTGCTCTTCGACAGGTCAAAAATGCATCGGATGAAATTTGTAACTCATCATTTTGTAATGTAATATTCGTACTTTCCTGGGGGATTTTTTTTTTCTAATGAACTGATTGCCTCCAGGCAAAACAATTTCCTGTGACAAACACATACAGCCATCGAGTCCGATTATGGCATTTTGATGAACAATTGACCCTGTGATGGTGTCACTTGGTGTGGCCTACACTCTTGCAAATGAACATTAGTGGGTGTTATGGTTGGAGGAAGGCTTCAATAGCAGCAGGGACCCCAAAATGTATTCGTCCGAGGGCCCCAACTCGCCATAATCTGTTCCTGCATGCGGCGCAAATATGTCCGTCTCTGAATTTTCAATCAAAGACTGAGATCGTAGAATCGAGACTTCAGAAACCAAAGAGAGTTTGTACATAAGACACAATATATATATATATATATATATATATATATATATATA
>QQSS02214604.1:0-11163 GCA_003687565.2 Craspedacusta sowerbii
TATATATATATATATATATATATATAGCAACCATCAAAATTTAAAATTCAAAAAACGGCTCCATAAAACAGCACAATACTATAAGATTTAAATAACCGCATCGTTATAACGCTTTCGTCTTGAACTTGGTTCAAAGCCTGCTACAACTAATGAGATTCTTTTTTAGCGAGGAACACGTTTTTTTTTCTTCAATTCCCAGACGTACTTGGCTAGCTGGGTCTCTCTGCGTCTATTGGGATTCTTGAAGGATAGTTTGTAATTTCTGAATTTGAGTTTGAGTGGCAATTTGAGTGGCGCCGAAATAGATTTTGGTGTTCTTGTCCGTAAGGGTTCACCAAACCTTGGTACACAATTTTTTCTAGGAGGAATTCTTCTGATTTTTGGCAACTGCACTTCTTATTGTAATACCTTGCTAAGCTTGCTGAAGAAACACTTCGTGGACTAGAACGATTAAGCCTGAGAATATTCTCGCATCATATGACTTCTTTGCCCTTGTTATCAATGTTCCGCTGGACAAAAAAGCTTGAATATACCACTGGCAAGGCATTTGTAAATGATTGTCCAGCAACGCAAACCAAACTCAAGAACGAGGATCTTGAAAAGTTTCTCCTCCTTGCAAAGGAAAACCAGCTTTTGTCGACGGCCAACTATGAACAAAAAGTGGATGGTGTTGCGATGGGATCGACTTTTAGCCCATTCTAACGTTCGGCTAACGTTCTTATGAGATCGGTTGAAGAGCGCTCACGTTTCAAGTTTCTTCTCTCATTCTTCTACGATCGTCGACGAAACAGTAAGGTAAGTACCGTAATGCCGGCCAACTAGGAGAGCCTCCACGCGGCGGTCGGTGGGCAAGCAGGGTATGTGACAAATTTGTGTGGCTTCCCTGTTTTTTGAAACCCTAAGAAGACCTAACCAGCATAGTACGTCTTCGTCGTCCGCTGGGAAATTCTTTACAAAGATTAGCTCCTGGCAACAGAACAGTTCGATGACAGTTTCACGATCGTTGGAGTATTGACCAGTCATCCGAGCCTGCCTTTGAGGGCACGTATAAGAGACTTTTAGCTCCTTGACTGGCTTCATTTGCTGTCACCGACGATCGATGGACTGCGTATCCGGGGAAACTCCTGGCCCTTCACCAAACCAACCAACCAAACGTTATGTCATGTATTGATGCGTTACTAGCTATGCCATTCTAAACAACTTCAACAAATCATGGAAGTCGAAGTACAGAACGCTCTTCCGTTCCGAGGAACTATCATTTCCATCAGCACGTACCACCATAGACTTCTGCTTCACTTCAACAGCTTCTTGGACCTTCAGTACAGAAATACCATCCTAAAAACATTACCATGTCGGGGTTACAACTTCTACTCGGAGCTGGAGAGAGTCTAAAGGACAGCGACCACCTGTTGCGCTTTTTTTTGTTTTTTAGCGCTTTAAAGCACTACCCCCATCCTCCCGGTCACTCTTTGTCTGCTTTTAATCAGTTGGATAAATCCGAATCTTTGAAAATTCTCCTCGTGTTCGAAAACGCCCTGTCTACAGTTCAAATCTAATCAAATACTCATTCATTTTCTACCTACTCGCGTTGCAATACTCTAGAAAGTCCGAATGCATTACGTTTTGACGAGGCTTTCCTTTCGTAAGCCGAGGCCAAATTTGGAGCTCGTGTCGAAGCGGTGTTTATACGCAAAAACCTGCATGCGTAAACCGATGGTGTGTGACGCTGGTTTTGTTCGGAGGGCAAACAACTTTCTGCACCAGCGCTTGGGGCGATGAGCGCTGCGTTAGCGGAAACACTATTACACACTCTCCGCAAGGTAACTACAAAGAAACCTATTTACCTGTTGTGTCTTGATTGGACCATGCGTGCGTGTAATTTCTTACGATAAATAGTTTGTTTTCTTGAAAGAGATCAGTAACAAGCAAAGATTCTTAGTTGCGTATTTGTTCGTAGAGCATGCTAAACTCGTAGCAAAGAAGCGTATAGAACACGTGGCGACGAAGGAGGAACAGCCCCTCGAAGAAGTCAGTCACGATTGTGGAAATCGTGTAACTATATAGCAGGCTTTGGTTTCGCTCGTTTGCAAGATCCTCACCTGCTTAAAGTCGCACGATTTACTAAGTACTGAGATGTACGCCGGCACAGCTTTATAGTATATTTTGTGTGCTTGCGAGCGCATTGATGGTATGAACACTTGATAGGCATAAACGTGATGGTATACATACTTGAAATACGCTATGCATCTAGCTATCTATAAATCTTATGGCAACTTGGATCGACTTAGGGAATCCAGCCAGTCAAGACCGTAAGTAAGTTAATGTTAAAAAAGAGAAGGTTCTGTGCTTCCAGGTTTCAACAATAATTTATGCGCGAACAGAATGTAAGAGGCGTGCACTCTTAAGGTGACACTCTCTTGCGTTTGTAGGACCACCTGGAGTCTTGCTTGCCGGGTTTTATTCGCATGCGCAGCGCACGAGAAAAGCTTTAGAAGAAACAACAGTGCTTATGCATGTCATGCATGTTCTGCAATAAATTAATACAAGTGTTATCGCACAGCAACCTCAAAAAAATGCGCAAGTTCAGACGCGCTAGATGAGCTTGCCTCTCCCTAGCATTGCAATAATTTCATTTTCAAAATAAAGCTAGACGTATCTTAAGATCCTAAGCGATAATACAAGTCCTAGCAGGCAAGCTTATCTATGCAACGTCAAAACTTGGTCAACTACGCGTAGCGGGCGTTGGAATACCACACTCGATATGTGAGGTGCTTGGACATGATGTGACCGACTATTTCACGGGGCTTGGATTCTGAGTCGGAGGGTAGTCGCAGATACCACTGTTCAGTTCGGCGTTGTCGTTCTCGTCCTTGGTGTG
This sequence comes from Craspedacusta sowerbii, assembly GCA_003687565.2. Classification (NCBI taxonomy): domain Eukaryota; kingdom Metazoa; phylum Cnidaria; class Hydrozoa; order Limnomedusae; family Olindiidae; genus Craspedacusta; species Craspedacusta sowerbii. Next base: position 2,879 of record QQSS02214604.1, read on the forward strand.
ATACCAAACTAGGCCAGGTGGGCAGAATCGGCACCAACCGTACATGCCGCCGACGCAGGAGATGTAGAAGGAGCCCTTCGTTTCTTCGACTCTGTAGGTGTCCTTGTTATGGATAACGTATGCGAAGTCACCATGAGCATCTGCCCAGCTCGCACCGTAGATAAACGGAAGGTTCCGGCAGAACCATACAGCTAAAATGATAATGAGAATTTTACTCATACAGCTATACAACCATACAGCTAAAAGGGAAATTATACTCATACAACCATACAGCTAAAATGGTAATGAGAATTTTATTCTCAAAGCGCCACCGAAAAACTAAAACATGGAGGTGTCGGTCATGCTCCACAAGCTAGTGCAAATTCCAAGTTAGACATTTTATCAAAGAAGCGATTTAGGGTAGCACCATGAATGAAAGAAATTCTATAAGTTATTTTAAGCCATTGAACGCCTGATACTGCGTGTGAGTATTTTGCACGTTGCCTACCGTACGCGTTGTCGTCGCTGCTGCAAACTGTGTTAGCCACAGTGGAGCCAGTGTAATAGTCGCACTGCTCGCTGTCACCATCCACAGGGTATCGGCACTGGTTGCACTTTTCGTTGAACACGAGGAAGTTGTCGTAGTCGCATGGCTTGCAGCTGACAGGCTTCCCCCCCTCGCACGTGACAAAGAAGTTCGGGTTAGCGGGATGCCTGTAGTTACCATCCGCGCGGTTGTTCCCACCACTCAGACACAACTCGGCTGGGCACGCGATTGTTGGCGGAGGTCTCGACGTGGCAGTAATGACGTGGATGGGCGAAGCTAGAACAATAGAAGAAGACCTCGAAATTTGAATTCACACCAGCATTGCTCCCGAATCCACAAGTAATTAAATAAAGATTACACGTCGGTGAAGTCCTAACCGGGGTTTGTTTTCGGGAAAGACTAGACGTTCGAGTGCGGTCAAAGAGAATATGGGTGGTGAATAGGTACGAATTAGAGCGAATAAAATATAAATTCTCCCTTGATATGTCTTCACAGAACACTTTAAACTGATCTTCATCAAATAGCTAACAGAGAGTTTACTTACCATAGGCCCAGGCCACAAGCGCAGAAAGAATGACGTACTTCATCTTCGAAGGCTTGAATGAAAGTCTTTTTGTTTCGCTTTGAAGGCTTGAGTATCTCTTACTCGACCAGCGAGCTGAATGATTTTCAAACTCCTTCGGCAACAGTATTTATAGTCGAGGTCTTCCCAACCCTTGTATAACGTAATGAGTCGTTACAAAAGGACCGGCTGAAATGCGCCAATTGAGCAGGAAAAGATAGTTCAATGAAAGTCAGGAAATGTTGCAGCCCACTATCTACCCCACTTGTATTCCCGAAGACCCGTTTGCAACCCGGTCGTCAGTAATTCTAGCTCGTTGCCGGGGTTACTTCCCGCCCGTCATTCCGGTCTAGTACCCAACTGCCCAGGTACGGAACGCCATATACGTAAGAGGGGACTAAATATTAGGCACTGTTAAGTGCTAATGATCTACTAATCACTCAGTAAGAAAGCCCGATACTGCAACCACTCAGGTTGTCCTCACAAAGGCTTCCGTGCTACGATGCGTCATCGGCATCACAGTATTGCGCAGTTTTCAATTGTTTCGGCGACTCTAGCAGGGAATCTTGTGCGTATCTGCCAATAACAATTGACGATCACGGAGTCAGTATGTGGCGCATGCTTCGTGCATTGTAATATTGTTGCCACCTTCTTCAGCGGAAGATTTTGAGGCTTTAGATCGAGATATCATGCAAGTACATGAGGCAAGTTTACCCATCTAAAAAGTTGCAACTCTGATGGCGCTGCTTGCTTACTACACTTTGGTAACAAGATGCAAAGTCTTTCACAATCAGGAGACAATCACCCCCAACACTTAGTCTAGAATACCAATCGTAGGCAGCTAGCTGAACTTACACAAATACAACATCGCCTGCCAACAAAATACAATCGCCAGACTTCAAGAAAACTTTCAATTCGATAATAGCTAAGGCTCCATCGAAAACGGCAGGCTTGCCCTTGCTTTGTAGAATAGTTGCCTAAGGTCGATTATTTTACATCAAAATTTTTTCTGTCTTCTGTTTTCATTCATTTCCACACTACCTTGCACAACTGCTAACTCAAGCTTTGCATTTTAGTTATTGACCCTAGGTAGTGACCAACAACTAATGATCTTCATAACTAAGAAAGGTTTAAGCCTAAAATTGCAGTTCACATTTTGTTTTTCGCGCATCTTCCTCAAATTTTGAAATTAGTTTCGAAATTACTCGAAGGAAAAATTTTAGTCAAGTAATGATTCGTCACGTCTGCCCGAACCTTCACGGTAAGCGTCTTACTGAAGGGTTCTTTCAAGGACTTCATTTTTAATTATAGTAGGACTTCACGATTTGCGTCTATCCAAGCGCTAAGGAACTTTTATACTCTCTTTTTTGATACCGAGGGAGGGCTTACTAGGGTTGATTGTGTTCTTTCAATCGTCATTCAGTCCTTACTTATATCGTTCTCATATCACTATTTACGAGCGCCTGCGTACAGCTGTTATTGCTTCATTTTTTTACTGTTGATTGATAGTTAACCATGAGCCGTCCCATCTGAAATTGTTTATCGCAGGTTCAGTAAGCATTTGTAGTGTCAACTCTTAAGGGTCATGTTCTATGAACTGGTTGCATCTGTTAAGAGAAAATCATATAGTATTGCTTTCGTCAAACCGCTTGACCTACATTTGTCTTGAACTATGAAAGAAGCTGTTAAACGAAGCTGTCAACGTTTAACGTTTTTAATTATTATTAAAATTTGATTACGATACTTCACTCAAGAAGGGTTAAGAGGGCTCTTCAACTCTGATTAGCTTTGCTAAGAAGGGCTCTCTTTCCCACTGTGTGACGTATTTTCAAAACTTCTCTGTAAATGTTTATACGCTCTTTGGGAAAAGAGAATGTTGTTATTGTTTTTGTTATTGTTGTTGTTGTTGTTGTTGTTGTTGTTGTTGCCACTCTGCCTTTGGCTGCATACCACATGATCATTTGATAGGCAAAGTTCGGGGTGTACGGACTGAACATAGACGTACTGGATTACGACTATTCGTATTTAAAGTGAAGAGAATAGGCTGTTTGCATGGCTGGTACTGAATATGCATGTCTGGAGTGCCTCAAGGCTTCATGTTAGCCCATTTATTGATTAACATCTTTGTGAATGACTTCACGCCCTTTCTTTAAAAGGCGGACATTCACAAGTTTGAAGGTGACAATACGCTGTCAGTACACACTTATAATATAGACTATCTGAAAATAAGGGACTCCAGGAGGATGAGTCCAATATAGCTATTGACTGGTTACTCTCAAATGACATGATAGTGAATCCTGAAAATTGTCACGTTATATACCTAACCAAAGGAAAAAATGACCCTGCTTGTAAAAAGTTGAACATCAAAGGCACATAACTAATGTCTGAAATATGGATCTTGGAATTAAAATAGATAGCTAACCAGCACATAAGCAAAACATGTAATGTTACTGTTACTTAACTAAACTAAATGCCCTAATCAGATTCAGGGCATTGCTTTCAATTTTTGCCAACAAAGCACTAATTGAGAGTTACATCTACTCCAATTTCCTCTTTGCCCTTTGCTGTGGCACTTTCCCTCAGCAGATTCATTATCTTACCTTGAAAAAGTGCAACTGCAAACCTTCGGTTTCATATACAAGAACTGTTCAGCTAATTATATTCAATGACTTGCCATGTCAGCTCTCAATTGCAGCTCGATGGTTACGAACAGTATGCTTAGAAGTTAATAAAACAATACAAAAATATGGACCCAGAGAAGAAAGGAAACTGTTCTATTGCCAAAAAACAGACATTCCTATAGATATCCCCTAAACCATGCCGGGCTAGAACCAAACCAAGCTACTTTTGGTTCACGAAGTTTGAGATCTCTAGCCCCAAAGGTTTGGAACGAGTTCCCGGAGCATATTAAGTCATGTGCCCAATACAAATTTTTTCAAGTTAAATGTAAAATTTTGGGATGGCTCTGAATTTGTTTGAAATGATTGGAAGAAACGATTTGATTTTGGAAGACTATTAAACTATTATCCTTTATTCAGACTATTGCAAATTCTGATATACATTTTTTTAAAACTTTGTCTCTGGTTAGTTAGCTGTTTATTTTGTCGAATAGAGTATCTGAGAAGGTTGATATCTTTTTGGTATTGAAGTTTTCGTTAGTTTTCATTGCCGAGCATAAAATAAACTTCAAATAAATTTTTAAAATCTCCCTCTCCCACGGGTACCTTAAAATCTCGTTCCTCCCAATTTTTTTGAGGATGGCAAGTGTTTCACAGAGCAACCAGACAAATCTTAGTTTGTTTGATTTATTAACGAGCCCAAAACATATACCTCTTATACCGATATCTTTCTTTGGCGAATCGTTTGAAACTCGGCAAGGAGAATCTATTGCTCTTTCTTCGAGAATCCTAGGAATTGGAATTGGCGAATAGTTCCGAACTCGTCAAGGAGAATATAGTTGTCGAGAATCTGTCTAGGAAGAGAGTACTGATAAACCGTTCGTGATTCAGATGTTGTCCCCTGATGCTGACATGGCGACATCTACTGCTAAGGACCAAGGCTTTTGGAATTCAAAGATTATCCCTTCGGACATTGAACAATGCAAAACATTTGTCGTCTATTGACTGGCCATCATGCTTTAATTACGTGCCAAAAGTCATTCCACCACGCACGTTCTCGTGAACCCGCACATTTCTACAGAGATCGACGGAAGGCAGACGGATTTGCCTTTAATTTAGTTACGCAGAAACCTTTGAAACCCCTTGGTTACCAATTCAGGGGTACGAGATTGGTTTGATTATCGTCGTCAAAAGAGCTTTTGCAAATTGAAAAAGGACGTAGTTACTCTTCCAATGAAAGGCCCGGAACAATTTTACGAGCAATGCGTTGTGGATCAGTGTCTTCATCGAAGGGTTACGTCAGTAAAAAGTTATACTATTGCTTTCTTTCATTTTCGAGAGATCTCTCTAGCTGATAAAAATATTATTTAAAAAAATATGTAGCATCGCATTCAGTAAGTTGCTACCAGCCCGAGAAATGTTATCATATTAGGCTCAAGGCATGGGTCTCCGATAAGATGATAGCTCTTTCATGGAGCACCATTTTAAAAGCTACCCATACGTAAGTGTTTTACAAGGATTGCACTTGGCGGCGACAAAGTTCATCCTTATTAGATTGCAGATTGCATTAGAAGGTGGCCCATAACCGTGAGTCAAAGAAAGAGGTCTATGCCCTTTTCGTCGAACTTGTCACTCCATACCCTTTCCCCATCTAGTCATCCCGAGTAGGTTTACTCGGTCTCCCAAGTTTAGTGTCTCTGAGAATTAAGTTAAGAAATATGGGGGCTGCCGTTTTAGTTGTTTCTGTTGTTGTTCAAATTCGAGACAATCAAAATGTCTTGCCTTACGTACGTTTCGTCCCAACCAAAGGACTAGACAGAAATTTTGAATCTTTGATATAGCTGCTACATTGCCCTCACAATGCGGACGGGTATCTGTTTTGTCTCTAAATACACCGTATTCTGTGATCCCTGAGGTCAGTTCCTACTCCGTATCACTACTAGCTATTTGTAAAATTTGGCTCATGCTTGCATGTAATCTTAATCAAGATTTTGTTTTGAGCATGTAGCCACTAAACTCATTAGACTAACTGTAGCATGTGTAATGATCTAGATGACGCACGAATCAAACTTCTGGAGAGCAACATCCGCTCCGCATCTCATTGCAAAGATTTTATTTCTCCCAAATAGCATGCCGTAAGATGACTCGTACATGATAAACATATAAGATCGCTAATCGTGAAGTTCTTCTTAACAGAGCTAATGAGTTGGAGATGCCCATAACCCTTCATTACGCATAGACACCAATACAATCGAAGCTAAAATACAAAATTTTACAAATAAAACCAGGTGTTGTCAAGCAGTGAGATCAAGCAGTTTGGGTCAAGCAGTCTGATGGCGTAACGGGTTACAAAATCAACATCGAAATACAGTCGCGCGTAGGATAGGGAGAACAAAACATTGCGATGCTGGAAGGCCATTGCAGTGTCGAACTTCGCAAGAGCCAATTTTATGTTGTAATTTATTACAAATTCATTTTCTGTTTTAGCGAAGCATAAATTATTTCTATTTGAAGGAGAAACCGATTTCTAGGTACGATAGAAGCGGTAGAAATGTTGAGAACGAACGAAGTTGCAGTTTTGAGATTTAGGACGACGTTGCTTTGAAAAGTTCCCTACACTAGTGTGCAGTTCCGTGACGTATCCCTGATTCTAACAAACTCTGTCACTATATTGTGCAGATCATCAATAATAGTACGGATGATAACCAAAATGACGTCATTGGTGTCTCAGCGAGGGCTACCATTTCTCATTGGGTAAAAACAAACGTTCTCGAGTCCTCGAGCGAGCGTTCTGCTTTGAGGACGCGAGAGGAACTAGATTGACGATGGCTGACACTTACTGCGTAAGTCTTACTCCGATTGCACTTAACCGCTACAAAGAGAAGCTTTTACTGATAGGACTTGAAGAATGCCCGTACGAAATTTCTAAAGAACAGCCGATAGATGATCCAAGTCAATCCAAGCGAAGAATCTAGGCCAAGCGCATAAATGATATTCTTCAAGGAAAAATGAGAATCCGGCTGAAGATCATGTGATTAAGCTCTTAAGCAACGTTAGCATTAAGCCAGTTTGTACCAAAGTGTGTTAGTCGTATATTTTCGATACATAAATGATGTTTACTGCACAATGGGTATAAGATGCTTATTGCTGTGAAAACTTTCGCAATAACATGTTTGACGTGCACCAATTATTGGGCGTAATTAGCCACACAATGTTTACAGGACGAGCTGTAAGAGTGAGTTCGTAGACTGGGTTAGTCAGAGCTACAAAAAAATTTCCTGTTCCTCAGGAAGATAATCACCGTGAATCTCGAGCTCCGAATCTCCCAGCGCGGGGAAAAAAACTTTCCTCCGGGTAAAAAATCCTGGTCCGGAACCTGATCTGACTACGGGAAGATTCGCTGCATTACGCTGGATAAGTGGCCTACCTGACTTGAATTTCATACATGAACGTGGCGCGATGGGAATGCAATCTCACAAACTTGTCCACATTTTCCTTGGGAGATTATTCAATCGAAGGCAGATTTGATAGAGCCTTATGGACGCTGTCCTCTACTCGTATTAAATGTGGAAAAGAGCAGATCTGACAGGTTTAACGGTCTAAAAAGTCACTCCAAGTGCATGAAGCCTGCAAGGATCACAGCTTTCGTACATGCATGTTTCAATCCTTCAAGTTTAGGTTAGACCAGCTTTGATGAAATGTCCGCTTTTAGACCGAGAGGACATGTTAATCTAGCTAACCTTCAAAAAAATGCCTTTCCGAATTTATTAAGAATAAAAGTTTTTTATCCATAAAACTTATGAGCCATTTTATTTGCTATAGTATGGATGAGAAACTTTCTTATCCATAAAAATTATGAGCCATTTACAGTATAGTATTCATTAATGCATGATCCACGCCGTCTAAGTTGAATCTCTGAAGAGAGTAGTTTAAGCGAGTAAGCAACTACTAGTGCATGAAGCAAAGCTTGATTTTCAAGCTTATCGGCAACTCCTTTATAGCACTCAGTTAATTTCATTGCTAATAATAATTTCATTTCCTGGCATATTTACATGTTATAATTTATTTCATGTCATGACCTTTCTGAAAATTGACTTTGCATAAATTGCTCTCACTTCTTTGTTTCACAACTCATCTCTCTTTCTCTTCCTCACTCTCCCTATCTCTCACTCTCCCTAATATATACCTATATACATCGTAGCACCTAAAGCGAGGTAAAGACTGCTTTTTGTGATTCCATGAGTGGCATGAACAAAATTCATTGACAAAGTCGGCACGCGTGAAGAACTGGACCGTTATTTATGCTGCTGAGTAATGTGAACAGCAACTTATATATGTGGGCTACACAAGTAATCAACTGAGCCATCGCGTTGATGGCCATTGCTCGGATGGGTCACACTATCCAAGCCAAACGGAACTTGCCACCCACTTTGCTGACCACAAAGATTCCAATTGGATCACGGACTCGTGTGTGACTATCCTGCGGCGTGGGGTCTGTGGCTCGGTTTACCCGCATATGAGCGAAACGTACAAGGTCGAATTAATTGGGGAACAAAGGGTTCTTGCGCTAATGACGCAC
>QQSS02214615.1:0-23313 GCA_003687565.2 Craspedacusta sowerbii
TATAAGCATCAATTCTCAATAAACAAGTTTTAACTCTAACCAAGCGAGGAGACATTTCTACAGAGCTCAGCCCCTATCGTGGCACCATTATCCCCATAAAACGTCTCTACGTCAGACGTGGACGGCCCAAGCAGAAACACCGGCAACGGTACTACAAACGAAAGCAAACCATATCATCAGCGTGAACGCAGACCCATCAAATCAACACTGAAATCAGAAAGCCAGATCCTCACATGTACTCATCAGCACTAATGAGTTCTAGCTGCTTACTCTCGAGAGAAGGTAGCAATTGAGGCTCTTCTGATGATAATCAGACAATTGCATTTACGGTTGTCTTTTCGCGCCTGTTACTTAATGCATTCACCGAAAGGTAATTACACACACTTGGAAGACGCACCGAGACCTTAACTTAACCATGCATCATCTCCGGCAATAGAACAGGCACATATTTGAGGATCTAACAATTTTGTCCTGCTGTCGTAAAAAAGTCATAGATAAAAGATCAAGTGTTTGAGTTTGCTCGGAAGTGACTAACCTGAAATTTTCCCGTCAACCGCCAATTTCCATTCCTTTTTGCATTGGTCTGAGGGAGTGAAAAAGTCACCGATGCATAAAACCATCTAAACGATTCGTAAGCACAAAGATTGCAATGTCAAATAACATATCTAAGATACATAACATTTAACATATAACAAGAGGAACCACCAAGCAGCGAAGATACCAGGTCACTCAATTACCAAAGGTTCAGGCATTGGGCTTTCGATACTAGAAAGCATGCTGATCATTATACCTAGGGTTCAAACCTAGGCATGGCTGGAAACACAAGGCAATAGTCTGAATATTCGCTACGTTAGGAGCATGTCTATGCAAAAAGTTACCTAATTAATTCGAATTCAGCGTACATGCACGTGAAAAATTACAACCGGCAGGTCATCGAGCACTTGTTTGCTTGCCATCCTGACTTAGAGCACGCCGTTGCCTTTTAGAACTATTATAAAAGTCGATGATAGATACGGAGCTCGCCATTAAACTATCTGTAACTAATTAACATTTGTGAGTCCACTCCGCGCCGATTGCTTGTATAGCGGTCAACCTTGGAAAATTGATTAAGCTTAAGCCAGGGGCTCTTCGCACTACGAACCACAAGGCCTTTAATTCCCGACCACGGATACCTTTAATCACCGTACAGAGAAGAATGAAAATTTAGGATAATATTTTGGATTGAAAGGCAGAAGAATTGCGACTTCTTCAAACAGATGTTGCCATATTGCATAGCTGCACCAAGGTCGGTCCTTGAATTGCAAACAAATAATCTTCTTAACGGCAAGATTAATAAAAAAGAGCGGGCTTTTACGAGTTTTTGCTCGAGGAAGACTTACCTAATGCCAAGAATTTAGCATCAAAGTGCTTTTCAATCTTTGGTACAACATACTTGCGCGAAGAAACATTCAATGAAAGACGCGAAGAGCAATTTCAGGACATACTTATCAGATGATAATCATCGGTAACTGTTCGATGTTAGAGACATCAAATCTAAAGCCAGAGATGTCTGCTATCTCGGCATGCAGGAGCAACTACATCATTCCTATAAAAACAGGCATTCATGTGTACTGTCCCAATGTGATTTTGATAACGTAGTAGTCAATTCACAGCTAAAAACAATATCTGTTTTGATTCTAATTTATTTCACCACTTATCTACATCCCGCCTAACCTGCTGTGTGTCCGTTCATGTCAGCCCGGGCTGAAATACCGAGAACCCTGATTTTAACAAACAAACGCAAGATCTGATAAGTTAGATGAATAGCTTAGTCGAGCCTCGCAATTGCTCAGACATGGTTGCTGCCATACGCACAACCTCTCACGATTTACATGCCTACCTATACGAATAAACAACCGAGGTGTTCTGCTCAACCTTTGCACAACTGAAGATACTGAAGCTAGAAAACTTAATTCAATTGCATAGATATCTAATATCATATGACTGGAATAAGGGCGATTCGCCCTTGTCACTCCAACGTCTCTTCTCCTTCCGAACCCATAACAGGACTACGCGACGTGGTGGACACAAAAAACACCACACGCCTTATATGCGAATACTTAAATTTAGCGATAAATCGCTAAGACACTCCGGGCCAGCATTTTTTATTAGTATTCCTACTACAAACGTTGATCTACACCTCGATAAATGCAGTTCAAAAAGCGTTCACGCACTGTTTCCTGCGTAGTAGTAACTTAACTGCACAGGTAGTCGCTGCAGGATTCCCTATGTAAAAAAAAATTATCGCGATTGCGCCTCGTGATCTCGTTTTCTGTGTTTTGTAATGCATCGGCTAGCTAAGAAGCGGAGCTGATGAGCGAGTTTTTCGTATTTCTTTTATATTATTATTACTTAACGTACGGTTTGTAACTTCTTGCATAAAGTCTTGACTGGGGCTCCTTCCTTTCCGATTAGCTTTGCTAGTGAGGAGTCCTCTTTCACACGTAGAACGTTGTAATTTTATTAGATACGTATTGACGTTAACTACATGCGAAAAAAAAAAAAATCTTGAATCTTGAATCTTGTTGATGGTACAAAAATTTTAAACTCCCAAAAAGCATGCCGAAAATATAAATCGTACATGATAACCATATAAGATCGCTAATCGCGAAGGAGGGTTCTTCGTAGTAGAGGTAATGAGAAGAAGATCCCCCCTAACAATAGCGTGTAAAAACTAATACAATCGTAGTTAAAACATAAAATCTTACGAAAAAGGTAACTTTCTTAAAAGCATGGGTCGAGCAGTTTGAGGAGAAGCAGGTAGTTTTATCGCGAGAGCTTTGTAGCAAAGCCTTAGTATTTTGAGCTAAGGAGCTGTCTCTTGAATTGTGACTTGCTTATATTTGGTCTACTTCTAAGCCGATAAACCTGTTGAGGATATTAGGACCAACAAACTTAAAGGATCTCAGGTACTGATTAGTAGCGGGCGCAATCTCGAATATTGAATGCCCGTTACAGACAATCGTTGACGACTAAATAACGATAAGGTTTACCACACCAGACATTCATGAGACTGCTATGTAAGGCCGTCGGCTAAACGTTACACGAATGGTTTTAGAATGACCAAAGTCCATCGGAAAGAAAGTTTAACGACACGTCTTCTTGTTACATTGAGAAGCCTTTTTAGCTATTGAAGGGCTTCAATCCATTGAATGCCACATTCTAAATCTCACGACAGCCGAAGGACAAAAATATACAATTCCTGGAACTTGAGGGCGTCTCTGTAAAATCACAGCGCATAGCGCCTCCTGCATGTAGCACGTGCCAGCTCGGTGAAAGTGGATGTAAGCTAATCGAAACTTGGAGTTTGGGCTTTAAAAAAAAGAAAGAATAAAAAACAAAGGTCATTTTATTTTAGAAAGTTCACCAAGATAAATCAGTTAGGTATATAATAATTTTTTTTTAACCCAAGTCAGAGCTTTGGAAGTTTCTCATTACAATTACACACTTAAGCTAGTGCTACTGCCTAAAAGGGCACGTTCGGGTAGACGCAGTTTGACCACTTGCGAAGGGTCATGTCTAACGATATTTTCTTTCTTTCAACTATTTCTAGTGTTGTTTTTCAACACCCCTAAGTAAAACAAATCGAAGCAGGCACAAAATGTGTTTCTTGATTTCCTGAGAAAGACAAGAATAATAAGTCACACTTGTAGCCCTACGAATGACCAGATGAAGGTCAATATTTGCTAAGCTCTTGTAAATAAAAAATCATACGAAATCTAAAAATCTGACACTTCGTCCATGAAACTTGCGATCTGGTTAAATTTCAATATTGAATACTCAATAAAGTACTAGCTTCGTTACCATAGACCAATGCATCCTACCTCAAAAGGACCATTCTTCTCATGTATGCCGCTCACTTTCCTGAAGAACTTGGCAATTTGACCGAAGACACTTCCGCACACCAAACTTCAAAAGAAAAACATTTGCATAAATTACATCATTAGACTATGGAAATATACGCAAACAATAACTTATAAAGATAGTATTATATAATACCGCAAAAGGCAAACTTTGAATATAGCTTTAAAACAACTCAGACCTTGATTACAACGGTAGGCCACTTACTTAACTTTATTTACGGTGATCCAACTGCTAAATGCAGGGAGAATAGATTGAACCAAGAACTGCTGCTCCAGTCGAGCCGATAAATGCAGACTGTCATCAGACAGCAGCAACAGCAAAAAGCTTATCAAAGCACATTCCAAATTTTGTTAAATGACCCACTGCCTGCGCACATTTCCGCCGATCAATCCGAAGGGCATGAATTCTATGATGTCGATGACCAACAGACGCCACCACCAGACACCACCACAGAATACAGAGACGAAGAAGAGCGTGAAGAAGTGCATTCACTTTTCAATGTTTTTCATCACCAACTATGTCTACTAACCGTATCGGAGTGCAGATACATAGGGACCCGTAAAAACAACCCCAAGTTTAACGTCACGACGTCACGACGGCACGACATGAAGTAAACTCGAAACAAGTCGCACACGGAGCAAGTACGTAAGATGAACGGCTTCAACCGACGCGTCTTCAAGAGGGGAGTTAGAGCCAACGCCGAAAAATGAGCTACCGGGAAATAGAGTTTCCTCCAGTCATGCACAGGTGGCTAGTGAAAACCATGGCTTTGGTGGGCCCAGTCTTCACTACCTGCACCCTACATGTTGTCGCCTAGCCGGTGACCCATTAGCGAGGAAGCTGCTACATGTAGATCTCACCGGATAGGCTGTACAGTGCATGTGGGGCAGATAACTCACATACTGGAGGTACATTAGCCATGAGATTAGACTTCACTTACATGTGAAAGCCTTCGCCATGGTATGCGAGTGGCGGTTATTGCGATCCAGATCGCTTCCACGGCGCTCTAAGCTCATGCGCTGAAGCATCTTTCAAAGTATAGCGCAAGGATAGCCAGCCAACAAATTTTGACTCCACAGGAAAAATTGCTTGCTTCCGAAAGCCACTCAAAATCGCATATTAGGATTTGCGAAATTTCAGCATTGTAGGATCAAGCCAGTGAGGCTGTGGACTTAAACTGGGTGTGGCGAGAGATGATGGTGATGACTTTCGAAATTCAAGTAGTAGCGTCAAGACTTGGAAATTGTTAGCCGACGGCAAAGCTTAGTTCAGATCCACTTCATATCAGATCACCAGGTTGTAGTCGGGATGCTGAAGGTCAAATTTATGCAAGATCGAACCACTAAGTCCTCCAAACTGCAAGACATAGAAAAATGAACACCGATGATTAGCAAAAAGGCATTCCGCATGTCTTCCGAATGGGAATGATGGACGACCTGATATGGACATTCACAGTAGCCTGCGCATAGTGGTGTTGCATTGTTCCCACACTTGCCCAAGAGTAAAATATTGCAAGCACTGCTGATCCTGGCATACACGCCATACAAGATGGATTAGGTAGTGAAAGTCGTATTGAAGTGAATTGCAAGTTACCTGCTTAAAACCATGTGACAAACATGACAGGCTTTGACAGTGGAAGCCTTGAACCGAAAATCACCAAGTCTGTCTAGTGTTGCTAGCCAGACATGCCACTAATCAGAGTGATTGGAACTTTCGAAAAGAATTCTCAACTTCCCTCCCTATTTTACCTGAAACAACACTATTCCAGTCAATTGCAGCCCCTCTTCCACTTGTTTACCCCCAATTATTATAATAACTGGTCCACATTGTCTGCAAATCGAATGCAAACTCCTAGAGTCACATTCCCCAGTATAAAACTGCCCTTGCCAGTGATCACTATGGCTTCTCTGCCAGCAAAATCACTATGCAAATGTTTTTTCATTGGAGCATAGTTATGGTTGCCCAAACATAGCTACAAGATCTCAGCAATCTTTAATGTGCAGTGCTTGCTAATTACACAATTCAAAAGTGCAATAAGTTTGCAGAGGTGACTTGCATGCAAGTTCATAAATATATTGTAATTTTCCCAAGGTGCAAGCACTCCAGCATCCCAGCTTTGACAGGACTTCATCATATCGTTATGGTGAAGTATCCAGTTTATCACTATACACAAGTTTTGACAGGATTTCACCATTTTCACCACCGTATGGCACATCCAATCCACAGCAAATTGTAAGAGATACCAATCAAAATACTATGCATAATACTGCCCAATAAGGCTAACTTTCAACATATAAAAATCTATCCCTAATATCTGTTGTAGGAGTACAATTTGCATGTTCATTTCATGTCAATTGCTTTCATTGCTTATCCTACAGTAGGACTTCAACGGATGCAGCTACAAAATTTGCAAACACCATCAGGTAAATCATACTCACATTTTCATTGACTCTTTAGGAAAGCTGTCCATGATGCTTGATGTCTATCACATGAAATTTCGCATCAGTCAAATACTAGTGTAGCAACATTATTGCTTGCAATCAAAATAAAACTAAAATGCCAAAAGAAAGCTCAACTCCACTGTAAATAGGCACAATTTCATTGAACAATTGGAAGGAGCAAAGGCAATCTACAAATTTTGTAAATTCATAGATAAACATACAGAAAGTTTAGATTGGGACTCACAAAAATCAGTAAGATGCAAACTGGCCCATAACTCAAGGCTAACTACATTTGCAAGCAAGGTTCATGTAACCAAATGGAACCACAGCAATTAAAGTTCATTGATATTCATAACAGCAGACACCATATAAAGATGCAAACACAGCTTAAAGACACTATTAGCGGACAGTAATCCAAGTAGAGGCACTTCTGCCTAGCAGGGGAACAAATCAGACAGTCAGGTTTAGCAAGTTACGTGACTAACACAAAGCATTTAAAAAACGACAGAACCTTAATCTGGCAGCAAAATCGGCTTCTGCAAAAGTACACTGATTCAGGAAAAACATAAACATTGAGGTAACATTCAAGTAAATTAAGGTCAGGTGCTTCCGAGTAATCAATAATTTTGATTAAAAAAATACACTCCCTGCTGAAATCTAAATCTAGACAAAGATGTTCATAAAAGTGGCTTACAACAAATACCTGACCTTATCTCCCCAAGACTACATTTTACCCTTAACCCACAATACAAAATTTTTAATTTTCAATGCTGTTTTTGCTGATCCTAGTGATCAATTTGTGATAAATCAGCCAATAACAAGTTCTAAAACGAAAGAAAAACTGGGAGATGATGAGCTTGATGATGTAAGTGTAGACAAAACCAACAATCGGCAAGAGTAAGTGAGCTGGTGTAACGAAATTAAATCCTTGATTGACTCAACAACTGCCACCACTCGCAGTGCAGAACGCTCGCGCGCTATATGCGTGGCATGCAGTAACCGGGTAGTAAGCCGTTGCAGTCACCAAATTCATCTTATGTCGAGCGCCACTACAGTAGCTCCAACCAGAGCTCCAGATGTCAGCGGAATGTTTGGGATATAGAATCCTTTAAGTACAATTACCCCTGTCTTGTATGAAGGCATGCCAAATCTTATATCGAATATCTAGGCATTTCAAATCTTTGAGATTTAGTTCCTGAGCAACACTCGTGCTTGTCGACCTGGAGATTAAGTCACGAAACAGCGGACATTACGGCTGTAGCTACGTAAGCTGTGCTTCCAGGTGGGATGCAGATGTCGCACTGGCACCCTCATGCGTAGAAGGCTGATAAAACGCCAGGTTTCATTTCAGAGAATGATCAACTTTCCTTTAAAAGTGATTGATATGAGTTTATCAACTTTGAATTAGTGAGGAAGTCATATTGCTCTTGCGCACAAAAACCTCCTCCCAATCGCCTTATATACCTTTTCAGTTCCACTTAATTATCTGAAGGGAATATAGTTTTTGTTCTCATCTATGCCACATGCATGTGTCGGCATTGGAACTGATCCCCAGAGCCAGGATTCGCTTGAATCTTGTCAAGAAATAGAAGGTCTTACCGTCAGATGGGTAAAAGGTATTGCTCAGTTGGCAAATATACCAAAATGATGATGTCAAAGAAGTTAGAGAAATCCCATTTTGGGGCATGCATTGTTTTACCAGTACTTGTTGCCCCAGACATTGACGCATTGCAGAAAAGACCATGGATACTCTTACTTATGTGAGAGTGAGATTAAAAGGTAAGTGCATGGGCTCGTTGGATTATCCTTATCTATTCACTAAGATACCCTTGAGCAAATCAATTAACGTTAATAAAATACTGGGAAATATCTGCGCTGCTGAAACTCTTGAAAAATGAAAAATTTCTGAAACATTAGTAAAACGACTCAGGAAGGTTCTTATAATTGCCCCATGCTCAAAGGTTTTGATTCAAAGGCAATGCATACTACGGACAAGAGGGATTAACGTCGGATTCACACTTTTTGCCAGTTCCTGTTATTTTCGCGATGGCCATGTACGGGAGATCATGGCAAATGCGACAGCATGGAAAAGTGTTGACTGATCGTATGTGACTCAAATTTAATTTATTTTAAACTATGGAACACCAAAAAGTAATCCTCGAACAACATCGCTTGAGGTAAATCATTTTGCAGCTCGATTTTTCGTAAACGGAGATTCATCGGCTTCTAATGAACTTTGAAGTTACTACATCATCCTATATGGGGTTGCACGTACATGAACGGCTCCGCGTCTTATTTACAAAATTGATAGCTCCTGGTGTGGCTTTCATACCTACCATACATGCTGTCATGCCAGTGTTAACATGTAACCTGGCAAAAACTGGCATCCTTATTAGAAATCAGTTTCCGGAGAACCGACTTACCACGTGGCTCTATTCTAGCTGCTCCTATGAAGTCCTGGATTATCCAATAGGCCCACAAGACCATGGCCTAGGAGCCCGGCGTAGGAAAGAGGCCCCTAAGAAAACATTCAACAATTTTTTGTTTCATCCAGAGATCGTTTGGCATCTTTAGCTTTGGAATGTACATACATCCTCTGTTATTGACATAAGTGGTCCGAGCTGCAATTACTTTAAGCTGTTCATTCTAGAAACGTATTAGTAGCGTATTGTAGCTGCTATACCACATTAGCAGAGCCTGGACTGATCTTTAGAGAATCTGACGAGAAATTTGGATCATTGCAGAATAAGAATTACTTGATCCGTTTCCGGCAAGTCATATTTCTAAATATGGCAGTGCTGGGAAAGACAGTGTGTCATACCTGAAATTTTTGGTTAAGTCATTAAAATAATGAAGAATAAATTTCTCACCACTTTCATGGATGAAGCAAGCTCAGCTGGATACTTTAACTTATCATGTGTATTTAGCACCTGATCTACCGCACGTTGGCTGAGCGTCATATAAAGATATGCATCACCAGTGGATGGAAGGCCACCTAATTAGTTTGTTACGCTTCTAACGTTAGAAAGTCACACAGGAGAGCTAATGTCTATCAAAGCACAAGATTATTTACTTGAGGAGTGCCAGCCAGATTCTTGTTGTGGACAGTCCTATGACACGTGCTGCTAACATGCATGGCTGTTATGAAAAGATGCGACTGAAAATCTCGGAGGAAAATAAGTTTTCTGTCATTAGCTTTCACTAAATCTTTTTGGCCGAAACGCTGTTGGCTGTGCTCCAACAGAAGTGATTTTCTTATCAATTTTAAGATGGATATGCTCAAGTACGTTTTCATGTTGGCTAGGTGGGACGAAATTTTACAGCATTTCAGTAAAGTTCTCAAAAGTTAGATGTGACTGTTTGTGCTGATCTTTATCAGTCACTGGGGAGCCATATCCGAAATCTGAGAGATGATTTTTAGGGATTTGAGGGTATAGCTAAAGGACTTTGGAATATTATGCACAGCATTCGTTAAAACTTGCCGAAGAACATCCTTTGATTATCAGTCTGTGTGGAGAATTGAAGCAATTCCATGCGAACCAAACGATCGACAAGATGAAAGCAGCTGAAGTCTTGCTTCACATGATTTTAGCGGATAATATAATACAGAATACGTTTTGAATGTTCAAATTGCAATTCGAATTTTCTCGGCATTCATGATTGCGAACTTTTCGGCAGAACGTCTGTTAGATCAGTTGAAAAGAACAAAAAATCATTGCTGAACAGCACTTGGTCAGGTTAAGCTTTATTCTCCAGCCATGCTGTGTATTGCGGCAGACGTTCGTCGGAGTTCTCAAGGAATTTGTCATGTCGAAAGACGAAAAGGATGATTTAATTTATGCATCTGACAAATTGATGGCATCAGATTATAATTACTTTTTTGTGTGACGGTTTGTACTGTTGCATAAGATGTTTCGAATACGATCATCTGATCTACAGTTGCCTGATGCTCGTCAAATACAATTAGACTTGTCCTTATATTTTCAAAGCTTAGACTTTAGAAGAGTTGCAATCAGTGAAAGGTCTTGTCTTTGCACTCAATAGAAGTTTATATTCGCAATCTTCGTGTAAGTTCATGTTAATCATTGAAGAGGATATTCTTTTCCCGTATCATAGAGTTAGTTCATCTGTCATTCTAATGTAATGTAATGCAATTGTATTCTTCGCGGAGCCTTTGTTTGCTTCCAAAAGGAAAGTCTTCTAAGCGTTGCTTGCTTACCATGCTACAGCAGATGAAAGCTTATTATTATCAAATCGCTGTTCATAATTTACACAAGTCTTGCCGAGTGAATTTGCCTCCTTGATTTACCCGGCATGATTGTATCTTGTATTCGATGGCACAATGCTATCGATTTCCTGTCAGACTGGTATGCCGTAATATACATTGGTTTTGTAAACTCTGTGACAATAAATCTCTATGGGATTTGTTATAGGAAGTATGACATAATTACTCAATAATACACGAAACACGTGCGACGCTGTCATATTAGGTCACGTACGTCTCCGTAAAACCTTGCATGAAAAACGCCGTATCTGATGTTAGTGACTAAGTTTTTGCATCCGTAACTAAAACTTGATAAACTTCATTTTTGATGTCCGCTTGTAAGAATGCCCTAACGTCGTCCATTAAATTTGCGATTTGATTTTTAATCATCTTTACTTGAGTTGATTTCGAACTCGAGAATGACCATCGACCACGTTGCTTGGGAATTCTGTAGATATGGTTGAGTATGTTGATTATTGCCCCGAGCATTTCTTTGTGCGTCGCATTCATTCGATCCACAATTTCCTAAATCAGACAAAATCAGGCCTACTAAATAATTTAAATAAATGAAAATATTTATACGCCAATGAGTACATACGCGATTAACATCTAGCTTCATAACACACTGACAGCTTTTGATGCTAAAAACTCCGAAACGATAAAAGAATTTCAGAACAGCCGCAGCAGCTAATTAATTTGAGATCGTTTGTAGCTCCCTCTAACCTCAAGAAAATCTTAAAAGTAAGCGTTAGTTGTAGTATTTTGAGTGAGATAGTGGACTGAAGAAGTAATAAATAACCTCCCTATTCATGAAAAGTTTTCTCTCTGCTCCCCACATTAATTGTTTACAATTGCGTTTTGACTGAAATTTTCAAATATTCTGTGTCAAGACCTTAGAAATTGTGCAATGACAAGAAAATTTGTCTACTGTTAGGGAAGCTGATTCAATTATCGCTCATTTTGTGAAGATTTTGAAGACTTTGGGCAATCGAATTCTCTTGAGAATGGAAAAATGGGGCAAAGGTAAGAATTTTACTGCGTTGAGAATCCCACTTCGTTCACGGGCAAAGAGGAAATAAGTTGAAAGGCTTCCTGAACAGACAGAGAAATAAGAAGAAGAAATTCGTAAATAGTCTTGAAGATTTTTCTCATTCATAAATACTACTTGAATTTTGCAAAGATGTGAATAATGTTGTGGCTTTGTCTCAGCTGGTTGGAGATTAGAGAAGAGAGAGGTTGGAGAAGATTAATATTGAGTCGGATTACTTGTGAGTACGTACGTAGCCCATATCTGGGCTGGCTGATTCTATAGCTTTACTTGGCAAAAAGATCTTTTAAGATGTTCAACAAGCTACTTCAAATCTCGTTTGCACGTCTCAACAATAAGAAGCAAAATGGTATTGAATGTTTTATGAAACAGAAGAAGAATTTTCTTTTACCTTTGCTTCCAGGAAAAGTTCTCGAACATATTTAAACTTAGTGCGAGCTTCTTTCACTTTTTTTGCTTGCTTTGAGATCTTCTCCTTAAACGTTTCTTCTAAGATCGCCATTCTTGCTTTAAGAGCACCATTTTCCTCTAGGCATAGTATAATTTCCTTTGTCATTTCCCGTACCACCTTCACCTCTTCAACGACCGTGTGGTTATTTACTTTGGTCTTTCTTTTGGGATAATCCTCTACACTCCCATGGATAGGAATCAACTGCATTTCTATTTCAGCTACCTCGCGTTTCGCACTCTGCACATCAACTGGTGTCACATCATCAGGCCATCTTTTTTCAGCAGTGGGTTGATGTTCAAGTAGTCGCTGAAGCTCTGCATTCTTTGCTGTGTTGTCGGCCTGAAGTTTGTGTATTATGTGATCTTTTTCAGTACAGATTTCGTTAAGGCGCACGTTTTCTTGCTCCAGAATAATGAGTTTTTCATTTGCAGCAAGTAGTTGTCGCTGCATTTGGCAAATCTCTTCTTCTTTACATGCAGCGGCGGTAAATAGCTGGTGTATGTGATCTTGTGTTTTGGTAAAAATTTCTGCAAGATTCTTGTCGTGCAGCTCTTTAATTGTTGTGTCGTCTTCAACACAAAGCTCGAAATCTTTATTAATTTTCATTGTAACTTCAGTCAGGGAAGTGGAGGAGCAGATCAAAACCACTCCACTTTCTGCCGATGTGGAATCTCTCATGCTGCCGTTCACAGCTTGCACCACTTCGCAAGCATGAACATGAACCTCATCCATGGCTATTACGCCCACACACGTACATAATACTTCTTTTTCTCTAATCACTCGTCGTAAGCTTTCGATGATTACCATCAAAATAATCTTTCAAATTATGTGGCTCTACTTTATATACAAATATTGCGTCAATACGCAAGTGGACACTGTTAACATGACGTAATTGCGGTACAAATTTGACGTCAGAATTAAGTCGTTTTGTTAGCATGACATTCACTCAAGAAGTTCACAAAGGTCAGTTTCCAAATTTTTATATAAATGTTACAAAGTGCTAAATATAATAGTGCAATGACATAATTTAGTCGTCATTGTAATATTATAGTAATTGTTTATGCGAGTTGAAAGTGCTAAATGATTGCCAAATCATGTCGTTATTCGCAAGGCCAGTTCTTTAAATATGTAAACATTAATTTATTCGCTCGATTCGCACATTAAGCTTGCTTTTTTTGTTGTCAGAGTGTTTGCGCCAAGTTAAGAAGTACTTATTAGATTGAAACCAACAGTGACTAGATAAGGATAAAGTAATTAAACACCTTCATTCCAATGGAGATGATTAACCTCCACCAGCAAGCAAGTGGACTGAAACAGCAAGAGCTATAGCTACATAGAAATCATTTTATTTTCGTGTTCGTCTACTCTATTCTCTTGTCAAGAGTCGCTGCAATGTTAGTGTCATGTTCACTAGCGACCAACTGAAGACAATCTAGTTTCTGTTGCTCGATTGTGGCCAGCCTTTTCCTGCACTTATTGATTTTTGTTACCCGCTTTCCAGAAAGTGTCAGGATCGCAGGGCATGTACAGTCTTGGATGAAGAATTCTCCACGAAGTGCTAAGGTGCCCAAGTGGTCACACTTTTGAGCTAATCTTGACTAAAACGGTCTCGAGTTTTTGCGAAGCAAATTTCACCTTGTTGACGTCTGCTTATCTATCTGTGTGCAAATTATACCATGACAGACAGGTCATGGACAAGAGACAAACGTGTTTACGCTGTTAGTTGAGTACTTATTTATCACTGAGTTTATCAATTTATATCAAAGCCTTTTTTCTATCTGCTTGCAGCTTTTGTTATGGCACTCAGGTCACGAACAAGAAACAATCATGTCTACGCTGTTAAGGGTGTATTAGTTTATGATTGTTGTGTGGCGCATGCGCCAGACTGTCAACCATATTTCGCAATTCTATCACCAACTTTTATAAAAGATGGGTTTAAAATGCATTTTTAAATACTTGTTCCTCTATATTTCGCGTTGACACCAGATGGGGAAAGATTCATCCGCGATCAGCAGCACGATACATTAATATTGCTTGTTGTTCATTTACGGTTATAATTTTTATATTATGTTATTATATTGCATTGTATTAGCTTATATTATGATTAAAATAAATCTCTAATTTTTGACCGGTGCCTTTGTTTGTAGTGTTTGACTAAGGTAGTTATCTAAACCTTAGTAGTCTACTAGCGACTTCTGAGTTTACAGGCTTCCCGTCCGACTATAGTTCTGACTGCTATTATCTCGTCGTCTGTTAAAATAAGTACGTTTTGTAATTTCTTTTCATTTTTAAATTGATTCTGAATTTGGATGCTGTAGTGAAAGCCAAAACTATAAACAAATGTAGGTCTTGCAGACGCTTTATTCCAAAACTCTTAAAAGCACTAAAATGCGTGGGCTACAACCGTTACTTCAATATTAATTGCTGTACTATAAACTCCACTAAATAACTTTTGAGCAAAATGTTTGCTTTGTCCCTCCAGCCTAGCAACCGCATTGCCGATCGCTCCATGTCCTTGTAATATCTTACTAGAAACGTTCTCAGGTTTCTCGATTCCATCCTATGAGCTGAATATTAATCTCTTGGCATCTTTTTTCATTACAAGCATTCTTAAGAAAATCCATGACCAAGCCATAGCATTCGATAACCAACGCAATTGTAACAATACGTCCGAGTACTATCACCTCACAGAATTCAACGAATTAAGAATCAACCGAAAGATCTGCCTAGGATTTTATACACACTAAAATGTCCACGCTAACCAAGCATTACAACGAATTATCCACTCAAGCACCTATTTTAAACTATAGGTTTTACGTTATCGGGATTTCGGGAACATGCATAACTAAAAGCAATCGCTTCATGAGTCGTATTGATCTACCTGACTGTTTTGTTGTTGACGTGAATACTTAAAAAAAAGCGTGACGTGAAGATTTTTACATCCACAACAGGTACCCTGAAATAAACGTTTATGGTTTTATGGATTCGTTTGTGTTGAAAACACTGGGTGTAATCAGCAAAGAAAATAAATTCATTTACTTCTTAGGTGATTTCAACGTTGATCTCCTGAATTGCTATTATTGCATACACGTAGTTGTTGTGACAACATGTGTTGCAACCTTTTTTCAGCCGCAAATACTCCTGTCCTAACGTGTGACGCCAAGATCTGAACACTTACTGATAACTTTTATACTAATAACATCCAGTACGAGTCTGTTAATTGGAAGCCTGACATGTCACTGTCAGGTCACTTCTTTCAATTCTCAATATTCAGTGCTAACATTTGAAAAAACAGCGAATTCGTTTTTAAAGTAAATCCTGTTATAAAGCAGGAACTGCCTCAACTCGACAAGAAATACCCCATACCCCATACATAACTTGATTGTACTGCCTTTAAAAATGAGCTGGATACATCACTTCATCAACTTCTTTCGGGAAAACAGCCCCAATATCTATCGGCTCTGCACGATATAATTTGTTTTTGTTTCGATAGTTTCAATGGACTTCATGATCGTCACTTCAGCTTTAGGAAAAAACATTCTACGCAACACTGTCTTTTGAGTTTAGTTTAACAAATCAAGTATAATGTAGATAGAGGTAATGGATTTTTTCTGGACGTAAACGTCCTCTGACATGGTCAATCACACATTATTAAAAAGATTGAACACTGCGGTGTCAGGGGTGGCATAAATAACTGGTTTTCTTCCTTCCTCTCTGACCGCAAGGCATTACCTTACAGTTGACTCTCAAAGTTCTCCAGTCCTAGATATAGAATGTGGAGTCCCACAATGCTTAGTGATTGGACCATTGCTCTTCTTGGTCTACATTAACGATTTGCATCACTGTCTTACGATTTCGCTCTCGCATTATTTCGCAGACGACATATCATCCTTAAATGTTATGGCGAGACCTTTAGGTTATGAACTAAGAAATTTGTTTAACTGGCTATGCGCAAACCGTCTTTCATTTAATTCAAGAAATAGAGAGCGTTTCTAAGCCTCCGAGTAGAACGACCAACCCGAGGCTTACTCTTAAAGTCGGTGGTACGAACATATTGCCTTCAAACCATTCGTAGTATTCGGGAGTAATCCTAGACGCATTCCTGACCGGGAACTTCAGATTCCTGAACTCTAAAAGAAGATAACAAGATTAGTTACCATCCTTAAAAAACTAAGACACTATATACCATTCGACACATTTAAAGGCCTGCATTACTCAACACCTCAATAAATATTAACTTGTAGGTGCATTATGTGAGGTTTTGTGAGCAAAACTGAATTAAGACGGTTGTATCGTATAGAAAAGCAAGCGATAAGAGTGAATACTTTTTCCGACGTTCAGGAACCTTCATCCTACTTATTTGCGAAAGAACAAATACTTAAACTTCTTTCCCATTGTGTGACATATTTTGATAACTCTTCTGTTGATTTTTATTGTTGTTGTTGTTGTTGTTGTTGTTGTTGTTGTTGCTGTAAACTCAGCGATAGAGTTCAACAAGTACATGCTTATAAATAATGGAAAGATGGCAAGCTACTTGCGTGCGTGCCTTTGTTTTAGTGGCATAACGCCTATCTAGTAACTGCACCGGAAAAAGTATTCTTATTCTTACGAATTTGTATATACTTATGAAGCATGTGAGTAAGTAAGAACAAAATGAAAGCGTGCTGTAGTAGTAACATCTACGCTGCCTCTCTCAAAGACACGTGGTCGCATATTCTCGTCAAAGTTCCTGGTGCCGTGACCAGTATAACAAAATGAACCCTGAGTTTGAGGCACTGTTTGACAAATGGGGTTACCACAAGCGAATGAGCTCCCAGCTCGTCGTCACAGTTCAAGGCACGCTTCGCAAAACGCGAAACTTGCGTGTTATTTATTTATTTTTTCTCGTTTCAGCAGTGGGCAACTGTTCATGAAGTCGCCATTCTTTGCCATGTTGTCGGCCTGATTGCTAAAGTTCCCCAAGATTCTTGGCATTTTTGTATGCGGAACTAAAAATCTTTATTTATTTTCACCGCAACTTCGGTCAGAAAAGTAGAGGAGCCGATCAAAACCACTCCACTTTCTGCTGATGTGGATTCTCTCATGCTGCCGTTCACAGCTTGCACCACTTCGCAAGCATGAACATGAACCTCATCCATAGCTATTAGGCCACACAGACTTGACGTTTCTTTCTGTTTATTCATTCCTAATCAAATTTTGTAGGTGTAATATACAATATATGTGTTCATGCTATACAATATTTAATACGTTTATATTGTAGTATAATAAATATGAAAAGATATTTTACATAATACGTGATAAATACCGCATGTTATATGATATGTAAAATATAATGTATAACACAATAATTAATATATGATATTTAATATCTAACATATAATTTTTTAAAGATATAAGATATAATATTGCATGTACATGATATTATATATGATACATAATTTGATTCTTTGACGTGGAGAGCGGTCTTGACATTCGGAATTGTGCGAATGTCAAAGGATTAGTGATATTTTCCAGCTTCCTCCCACCATCACATTTCATCAGCAAACACAACTCATGCATGGAGTTTTGTTTAACTAAAAAGAAGTATTGCAACAAAGCAACTGATACAAATCTCTCTTGTGTTAAACGTTTTACAGCTTGTGCCGAAAGTTCTAGGTTGAGTTCACGTTTCTTATGCACTTCCAATTACAATTTTTGACAGTATCTAATTATTCTAATTTATCTCTTAGCATTTTTCCTTCGATAATAATTCGAAAAAAAAAGAAGAATCTTTGGAAAGTGATAAAACAGGGCTTAAGTTTTCAAATTTTTCGAAGCAGAATGCAAGTGAGTGCAAAGGCTTCTTAAGCAGATATAGAAAAGGTCAGAGAACGTTGAAGCAACGAAGATCGTTCAAGTTGAAAACGATTTGATTATTACTGGTGCATCTCATCATACTCTTGTGAATATCAAGTTATTTCGGTAGCCGTAAACCTGCAGGTTTATTCTCTAAGTGCTTAATTTTACTTGGAAGCAAAGTCTTTCCAGATGGTTAAAAAGCAACTTCCAAAATTGCGTGCTTATTTCACCCTTTCTGGACTGCTGAGATTGGACGGGGAGATAACTAAAGAAAATAAGGTAAGACTTTGAAAGGGGAGTCGTACCAGTAGCCAATTGCTACAAATTGCATTGAAAGCATAATGCAAAGCCATTCTTTGATGCATCGGCTGTTGTTATTCATATTGGAACAATTGGTGTGCTGACGCCTCACTGTTGTTAATAGTTTACGCTGCCTTCGTTTATGAAAATGGTGAGTGATTGCAGAACATGCTGTTGATATTTGAAGCAAGTTCTATTCTTTTCTGAAAATATTAAATTTAAACATAAAATTTCCTGATGTGCTGCCAGAAAACTAGTTGTTTGTGTGACATTAGCACTGTTAGACGACGCAGGTTTGCCAACACTTGTCATTCAATCAGCGCCGTGAAAGGAAGAGTTTTCCAAAGTCGAAAATACACGAGACATAAACGCGACAGCTGAGGAAATCAAATTATGTTGTTGTTGTTAAGTGATGACCTTTACAAGGCATTCAAAACAAACCGTCAATGGGGCATGGAGCTTCTAGGGTTATGGGACTGTTACTCAGCCATATTTTAATGGCTGCCACCCAACGAACAGTCACCTAAAATTTCTCGGTGTTAAGCTATTAAAGCTCTCGTTTGAAATGGCTTTGCGACACTTAATAAAACGTGATCATTTGCCTTGAATTAGTGCAGCATGTAACATACTTCTCAAATTTATGATAGGATTTAGGAAATTACAGATTACAAAAATTCAAGAAGTGGAATAGCAGAGCGAGAGATCGCGCAATTTTTTGCAACATGTTTAAACTTTAAAATCTTTCTAACTTGTTGTGTGGCTGTTTAGCCTGAAAGCCAAGCACCAAGGATAATCGTTTGCATCAGTGCTGTAATCTTGCTGAATTTTTAAGCTTTATTTTAACCCTGGTCACTTTTCCGTCTACGTGTAAGAGCTGAATACTCTCTTCTTCTCAGAACTGGCAGTCATTTTTCTGAAAAGCTGTTGGATTGCCGTAATTTGCTATGAACAGAACATGAATTCCGAGATATGGACAATTTTCATTAAGGTGGACTCGTCTGCGCAAGTGTCAGATGGTCAGAATTCATCTGGTGATGAAGCATTGAAGCTGCATTTTAGACATTTTGCTCTCCCATTGTTGTTGATTTCAGAGGTAGAATCGGTGTGCAACCTACTTATATCTTAATCTCATTATTCATGTTTATTGGAATGCTACTAAAAAATAGACTTGGTTTGCTTTGCTTTCTCCTGCTAGTGCAACCTGTTAGCTGTCCGTCAGTCTTCAAGAACATCGACAACTTTGACGTTCAAGTAATCTGCATTTGCACTTGATCTTGAAGTGTTGTTTGTAGATTTCTTTTAAGCATTTGTGAATAAACTTCAGTTATGGAACAACGGCAGCACTTTTACTACAGGTTGTCTAATAGTAGCTGTATGCTAGTTTTTAAATATCTTTCTATGAGTCTATGTCCTGAAAAACATTAATGGAAGCCTTAGTTGTCTCACAGTAACATTTTAATGAAGGTTGTTCTTTGCATTTGCGGGACATTTCCATGAGCGGAAGTGTCTTTGTCAGGATAAATTATGATTTACAAGCTCTGAAAATTTTTTCATATAGGTTGCATTAAAAGGCGCCTCCTGAGAGAATTTTTTAAACATCATTAATTAAAATTCTTCCAATATTGCATACGGATTGAAATATTGTGGGCAAGGTGGAACGCGATTTCTTTACCTTATTTTACTCTTGCGCCCAAGATAAACCTGACACGCATTCGGCCGCGTGCCCAGTGAGTAGGTAGCGAAGTCACCTGCTGGATGGAAGCCTTTCAGTGTTCGCAATATCGATGTTCATCTTCATTTCGTCCATGGCACAAGGTCTATGCAGGCTAATGACCCACTGACATCGGCAATAACGCCCAGATATACGCATTCTATGAGCAGCTCCAGGACTTAGTGAATTCTCAAAGCAAAACCTCAAGCTGCTGATTGGAAGCTCCAACGCCTTCCTCAGCCCAGGCAGATAGATCGTTTCCCATGTTGTTTGTTCTTTGAATAAACTGAGCAACGCCGAGACCACGTCTTTTGTAGCATTAACGTTTCCTGCATTAGAAATTCATTTTTTTTTTAAAAGAACCCATTTGCAAGATTTTTACTGCGAACGTAGAGGCGATAATGAACGCGCAGAGGAAGAAAAATTCAGCAGGTTTGAATGAAATCATCCCTTAGCTTCTAAAGCAAGGTGAGCATATAATAGTCGAAAAGCTTCTAGAGCTGTGCAAAAGCTGGCGGTGCTAAGACCCTACGGGAAGACTGCAGTCACATCATCAACTTGTTGGCAAAAGGAAGCTTAACTGAATGCAGCAACTTAAGATGCTCCACCCTGCTTTTGGCCCATGAGAAAGTCTTCTGCAGTTTCCCTTTGCGACTTTTGCGAACAGCTGTGGATCACCGATTTAGTGAAAACACAGCTGAATGTAGGACGCTACAGGTCGGGCATTGAACAAACATGTGCCATGCGCAATCCCATCGAACAAGGCTTAAAGTACAAGCGCCAAGTTGCGATTCGTTTTGCCGACTTCGAAAGAGCTTTGGTCAGCGTCCATCGAGAATCTCTCTGGTGTGTCGTGAAGCTTTGCGGCTACGCGCAAAGGTTCATCATCATCTTCAAGAAAGTGCACACCAATTCGAGCTGCGAAAGCAAGACTGGTAACGGCACGACGAAGCTTTCAAATAGGCTGAGAGATGTTAGGCAAGGTTGTATCGTCTCGTCCTCCTTATTCCTCATTATTGTCAAATTCGTGCTAACCATGTCGTCAGTTGATCATCGCTCTTACATCATCAGGGCCGGCCAGTTGCGTCTGACAGCCTTCAACCACGCAGACGACGCTGCTTTGTTGGCTGATGTCATGAAGTCACTGCAGAAAACGAGCGTGGCGTTGGATGCGTAATCCAGCAAGATCGGCCTGCGGACCAGCAATGAGAACATGAAAGTGATGCTATGCTATAGTCAGAGGATTGCAGAGGATGAAGATCCTTGCCTCTTATAGTGAAACGTCTACTATAATGGGTTTATAGGAACTCTTACCAATAAGAAGCTAGGAAGGATTGCAGGTGTCGGTGGACGACATAACCAGTTTGGCGTAACCCCCTGCCAAAGCTAAATACACTATCTTGCCCCTGAATTCAAAGGCCCGAATTATTTCTAGAATGATCCACGTTATCTGGAATGTCTGCAAGCGAAGGGAGCATTGTCGGACCGGACATTTCATACTGAAAGGTTATAGAACAATGCATGGGTTTGTAAATACATAGGTAGAGTAATGTGACGAGAGAGTCAACAAACAGTAAAGGAACACGAACCTCTGTCGGTCATATATTTACACCTGCACAACTGCAGAGCATACCAGACGATCGAGGCCAACTCATGGTCTGATGTCAGCTCAATGTAGCAAAACATCCATAATACGAATCTTCAGGATGACACAAACACATATTACATCAATGTCAAATTGACTTCCTCGATTTTTTAAAGTAAGCTCCTCTATTACCACTACATTTGCGAGCACTATCATTCTGCATATCGCTTTTCTGTTCTAAATTGTGCTGCCGATGACTCCAACCTAAAGGATATATCAGGGGCTGAAACCAAATCTTAAAAACTCAATTAATCACTTTTCACGTGTCTTTTTATTCTCGTCTGTACTCGACGTTCATGGGGTGGCCACTACATTTGCGAGCACTATCATTCTGCATATCGCTTTTCTGTTCTAAATTGTGCTGCCGATGACTCCAACCTAAAGGATATATCAGGGGCTGAAACCAAATCTTAAAAACTCAATTAATCACTTTTCACGTGTCTTTTTATTCTCGTCTGTACTCGACGTTCATGATACGTTTCTATGTGTAGGGCTTCAAAGGGGAATAGTTTAGAACAGTCTAGTCAGAAGCAGGCTTGTGGTCTTACTGCGAACATGTGCTTCCGCGTCTAGGTGAAAACGCTATAGTAGAAATACTTTATAGAAAACGTAGGTAGGCCCATGCAATTTTAAATAATCGCAGTGTTCACTCCCGTTGGCGGTTGATTACGGCTTGCAAGAGTTGTTAACTTTGTTGAAAATAACAAAGAATATAGTGAAGTCTTCGCATCGAAAATTATTAACGATATTGTGGTGTTTCGTCATTAAGAAAGTCTTATCTCAATTCCATAATTGCAGTTAAGAGCTTTGTCGCAAATGTGCCACAGAGATTTCAACACGAACAGCTGCTGAAGTGCTGACTATTTACGATTTGTGACTATCTCCTTGTTCAGCAAATTACGTATCATGTGCTTGGTTCAAACTTCGCACTTCTGTCGCGTCGAAGTAAATTGAATTAATTTCGACTGAAACTCGGCAGAGCTTTCCGAGCTAGATTTAATTGCCGCACATAACCTGTCGCGCTGAACTGATTCAAACGTTGCACTTCTGCCGCGTTGAAATGAAACAATTTAATTCGACGCGGCAGAAGTGCGACAATTGAATCAAGCATTAGAAACTTCTAGAATCGAAAACTGTTTTTAAGTGCTCGAACTGCTACGCCACAAAAGGTCCTTCACTGCGTATCTCGTAAGACTGCTTAATGAAAAATGAATGCTCGGTGCGATAAACATGTTTTTTCTTTAGATGCATAAAGTAAATTTCTAGTGACTTCTAGCACGCAAAAGGTTTGCCTGGATTTCATAGCGACATCATTCATGATCAGCACTGCTTGGATGTATCCAGAGAAGGAAAAATACTCAAAAGGAAGAACAAGCTGCCTGTCATGTTCCCTTGACGCAAGCGTGCACCAACATAGCCTTCTTGTGCATGCCATTCTTATGTGCATTTTCTGACCGGAATTTTACAAGAGCGTGATAAGATTAACATTGCCAGCTAAGTTTAGCCTTCAGACCGACCGCTGCAGTCGAACGAAGTTTTTTAAAGTCATCAGCCTAAGGTGATCTCATGCATGTCTATAAGATGAAGCATGAATACGATTAATGTTAAACCTGCACCGTCGAACTTCATTTAGGGGAGACTGTAACCAAGGGGAACAATAAAAACGACAACAACAACAGCAACAGCAGCAATAACGGCAACAACAATAAGAA
>QQSS02214616.1:0-11162 GCA_003687565.2 Craspedacusta sowerbii
ATACATACATACATACATACATACATACATACATACATACATACATACATACATAAATACATACATACATACATACAAGTGATGTTACCACACTAGGCAGAGTGCTCAATGGTCAAGAAAATTTCTGAACATCGTCGAAAAACATTTCACGACCGAACACAAGTACAGGAAAATCTTCAATAGAAACACCTCAAATTGAGATACAGCTGCATGCCAAATATGGCGAGCATACTCATAGGGCACAACAGAAGCATGTTGTAGAAAACTTCAAGCATCCACAATGACGCAGAATTGTGCAACTTTTTAGTTGAGAAAGAGACTCTAGTGAGTAAGGAATCTCATGTGTAAGCGCCAGTGAGTAAGTAACTAAATATTGCGACAAAGTGAAAGTGAGTATTTTTGTTGCGGCTTTATTGCGATTGCCCGACACGTATAGCACTGACTGGCTGATTAACTCACTGGCTGGTTTTCTGAGGCAACATCCGGAGTTAACGACGCTGGCAAATCTGGCAGCTCAGGACAAAGCCGGTTCGTCGACTATTTTTTTTTTTTTTTTTTTTTTTTTGTGAACTTCTCCGTTGAATCTTGTCTGTACTCTTGATGTCGACTCTACACCACTTAGTGGCAAAGCTAATGATGCTTCTCTCTCCCAGCACATGCAAGTATCGAGAGATTCGCCGCACGGAACAGGTCTACTTTTCACTGACTTCAAACTGGCGTCCACAGGATTACGGCTTTCATTTTTATGAAGGGGTACACACTTGCTCTGTGCGTATCATGATCTTAGTTTCAGGTAGAGCGACCATTGAAACCACAAGTATTGCACGTCGTCGCCTCACTCAATTGGCAGATGTGATGGTTGTAAGGCCCTTGGTCGTCTTTAAACTCACTCACAGATCTCTCACATACTCATAGGGCACAACAGAAGCATGTTGTAGAAAACTTCAAGCATCCACAATGACGCAGAATTGTGCAACTGCCGCAACAAAGCCAACTGCCCCCTCAACAAAAAATGCGTGACCCAGGCAATAGTCTACAAAGCGAGCGTAATCCAACCGCAACCAGGCAACACAAGAATTTATTACGGCGCAACGGAACCACCATTCAAGCACAGACTGCGAAACCATCCTTCATGAAGCAAAGCGATGCCAATCTGGCTGAATATGTCTGGTCATTGAAAGAAAAAAACGAGCAGTGGGATATAAAATGGGACATACCAAAGCAGTGTTCAGCATACAAGAGCGGCAGCCGCAGATGCGGTCTGTGCTTTACGGAGAGACTGGGGATCTTAAAGAACAGTGATGAATTCGTGCTGAATGCAAGATCGCAGCTTACGAAATTTTGCAGGCATCGCAGAAAATTTAAATTTAACGCTCTATAATCATTTAATCGCATGTGTGGTGTGGCTGTTATGAAATTTTAATACCTTTTCTCCATTCTTGTGATGTTCTAATGATTGCAGAAATGCAAGAAACAGACTGCTAAGATCGAATCTCAGTTTTCAAGCTCTAGATTTCTAGGCTTGGATACATATATAATATATATTATATATATAATATAATAAACACATATAATATAAGATAATATAATATAGTATAACATATAATACACTTACTAACATCAACAAATGCCAATCACACACAACGGAACGGGCAGTTACATGCTTACAAGAAGCAAGGAGTTAGTAAAATGCATGGCATTGCGTCAGTACATGATGACTTCCCATGGGCTGTCATTTGAAGATAACCATTTCACGATTTTGCCATCTGAACTTGACCACTCAGGATTCCAGTTTGCTAGTAGCCTGAAAAACTTATCAGCCTCGCAGTAGAAGGCACGAGAGTTGAAAACGAAAACCTTGATATAGTACGGCTTCAATTTCCGTTCGCGAGCGTATGTGGGGAATCCGCCACTCATTGCTATACGTAGTTTGTTTATGTGGGAGCGTCCGTCGTCATGGTGTAAATTAGTTTGTGTAGGTTGGTTTACGATGCTTGTTAATTAGTTTGTGGAGGTTCGTTTATGTGTGGCATGGTGATGTGTGTATAATGTTGGGGGTGAAGAATTCCCGTGGGTTGTGTGACGTAAACAAATTTTGCATATAAGGCCAGAGAATTTGACAGTTGAGATAGAGACTCTAGTGAGTAAGGAATCTCATGTGTAAGCGCCAGTGAGTAAGTAACTAAATATTGCGACAAAGTGAAAGTGAGTATTTTTGTTGCGGCTTTATTGCGATTGCCCGACACGTATAGCACTGACTGGCTGATTAACTCACTGGCTGGTTTTCTGAGGCAACATCCGGAGTTAACGACGCTGGCAAATCTGGCAGCTCAGGACAAAGCCGGTTCGTCGACTATTTTTTTTTTTTTTTTTTTTTTTTTGTGAACTTCTCCGTTGAATCTTGTCTGTACTCTTGATGTCGACTCTACACCACTTAGTGGCAAAGCTAATGATGCTTCTCTCTCCCAGCACATGCAAGTATCGAGAGATTCGCCGCACGGAACAGGTCTACTTTTCACTGACTTCAAACTGGCGTCCACAGGATTACGGCTTTCATTTTTATGAAGGGGTACACACTTGCTCTGTGCGTATCATGATCTTAGTTTCAGGTAGAGCGACCATTGAAACCACAAGTATTGCACGTCGTCGCCTCACTCAATTGGCAGATGTGATGGTTGTAAGGCCCTTGGTCGTCTTTAAACTCACTCACAGATCTATTTCGCGAGCAAACATGGCTAAGAGTGAGATTTGTTCTTGTGCACTTTCGTAAACCCTCTCTAATAAAGCTCTATCACCGGCAAAGTCGAGGCAAACGACGGATGTGGATAGTCATGCTTCTCGGGAGCGCAAGCCTGATATGTTGCAAAGCCATGTTCTCCATTTTTTGCATGTTGCTTCTTTTGCACAGCGCAGTCTACGACGACGATGAAAACAAGATGGGGGCTAGAGTGTCAGCCTCTTCGGTGATGTCTCTTCGGACGATGTCTCTTCTGTAAACAAGGCACCTTTGACTGGTCATAGACGACTTGTAGACCCTTCAAGGCTTTCGCTAAGAACTCCAATATCGCCACACCTCGATAATGACTGGCTAAATGATTGAATCGAATGCACGCTTCAGGTCTTCAAGGGTTACGAGGACATGCCAGCTTTTCGTCCTGCGCGCCGTCAATAACTTTTCGTGACGTGTACGTGGCCTCTGCAGCTTTCGGTCACATTATATCTTATACATTATGTAAATATACATGTATGTAGGAGAGAGAGACACACACACACAGAGACAGAGAAGAGTGTAGAAACTTAGAGGCTTCAGCAGCTTCGGCTTCTTCGGTCAAATTATGTCTTATACATGATGTAAATATACATGTATGTAGGAGAGAGAGAGAGAGACAGAGACAGAGAGACAGACAGAGAGAGAGAGAGAGACAGAGAGAGAGAGACCGAGAAGAGTGTAGAAACTTAGAGGCAGACACAGAGGTAAAAGTTCAGTACTTTCCCATCTTCGTTTTCGTCTCCTTCCACGAGGCTAGACGAACTAAAGTAACGAAATAAAGCTGCTATAAGTGCACCATTAACACTCAAACCACATATAGCTAGAAAAAGGCAACAACAAAGACTGCGCGAGTTGCTGACGTGCACTTGCTAACTGCCAAACAAAGTGCTGGCCTAAACCCTTATTAAAGAAAGACCAGAGACGTATCTCAATATCCCAATAGCGAAGGGAGCATTTACAATAAAAGCATAACGCGGAGGATAAATGCTAGAATAAATCGGAGGACATTTCGTGGCTTTCTGGCTTTGTGGTAAGAAGCAGTAGCTACCTGTGAGTAGACTAAACGTCCACTATCTGGCGAAAGAAGAACCGAAAACGCAATGCGGCAATGGTGGAGGGGCTCTCACTGGGGGAGTGGGAGTTCGACAAAGAGATACACAGATAGCATGGGCGGTAAACGCCTTCTTGACGTCAGCTAGAGCAGACGCGACATGGCCTTGCCAGATTGGGCTCTTAAAATGCCACCGCAATCGCTTGCGTGTGGGGGGACCATGAGCTTCGCAGTTCGGCAGCGTAGATGCTCTAGGAATGACCAAGAAACAGGTTTAGCCTTGTATTGAACGAAAACAAAATGAACTCTGCCGCTGAGCACGGCAACGCCGTCATCTAAAGATCTGCGAGGAGTAAACGCCACGCATCAGAGGAATAAGAGCAGGGTATAGCAAAATGCGGTGCTGGGTAACATGAAAGCGTATGTGCAAAATAGAACCACTTGAGGCCTAGATAGGACATGATCTCATATCCGAGCTTAGTTCTACTGCTCCAAGAAAAACGCTCGTGTGTGGGATTTCGAAAATCCGACAGTAGGAGAGCACCGACCAGCACATGAACACGAACTCGCTTTTGGTACCTGCATCACGAGGCGTGGTGAGTCGAGACTGTGATTAACTTACATTATAGAGAGTGCTCCTGATCGGTTGCAGCTTGGAAGCAATATTGCATTTAACAAAGCATAGAAAATCACTCCATAGATTAGAGCGTATCCCCCATTTTTATGATCAGGATGGAGTAATGAAAATAATGCTCTGATGTTGTAAGGGGCAGTCTTAAACAAAAACTATTTAGTTCTTCTTTCCTTTCTGCCAATATGCTAAGTAAACTTAATATCAAGGACACGTTGAATACAGACAATGATTTGCCGGCAACCTACCCAGCTTCAATGCTTCATCTCCGCAATAGTTCAGCAACCATTGCCAAGAGAATAAATTGCAAAATTGAAAAGAATCTTAAGAAAAAAATTAAAGGAAGATAACTTCATAAACAGCTATACCTGGGTAACTTTTTGCCTGAAACACAGAGAAGAACAACACTTAGCAACACAAGATCCAACTACATAATCAATTAAGATTTACTATCAAAACAAGTACAGTCATACCTAAAAAGAAAAGCACAGATTACTAAAAAAAATGTTTCAGAAGAGGTAAGTATTAACATACACACGATGAAATATAGATACCTACAAGAAAAGGTCAGCATGAAGAAAGCACAGGAAGAAAAATCTTCATTTCTACAGCATTCCTAACGAATATCCTGCCGGTATGTAATAGGAATTACAACCCACAAGACAATAGACAAGCAAGACGTTTTCTGACTGTGCAAAGACAAGCATTCTGGGCAATTCATAGCCCCTCTCCAGTATTTAGATTGACCAAGTTCAAAATCAAAAAAAACTGGTCTGAAGTTGAACTTCAAACTATCGCCTAAGCGGCCGTAAGCTAAGCATCATAAAAACGGCAGATTAAGGTTCCACATAACAGAAAACTAGCTCAGTGGCCCAAGAAGCAAGTAGCCCCGAGCGCTTAATTGCCATTTTAACATAGAAGTATAAAGCTTTTGAAAAACAACTTACTTTTGCTTTCCAATTCATCAGTTCTATTCACTTCAAATGGTTCCTTTATCAAATCTGCAACCAATGTTGGCTGAAAACACGATTCTATAGATGAGCTCAAGCAATGATTCAAAGGTTGTAAGGAAATCATACTCTCACACTTGTTGCTACCTTCATTTAAATACACCTCTAAGTCACCCAGTGAACCTTTCAGGTTTAGGTCACTTCCAGGTTTAAACTTTATCTTACAAGTAGGCATATCTGAATTTCTAGCCATGTCCTTATCCAACATTACACATATACTTCTGATCTGTTTTTCAATGGCTGGTCCTTGGCTTAACATTTCAGCATCACAATTCCCACTTATAAGTATATTAGCAGATTCTAGGGCAGCTTCACTTTTGCTGATTAATGCGCAGCAATCTTTGATTCGCCTTTGCATTTGCTCTTGAAATTTAGATACAGCTTCTAAACAGCACGATTTTATGTTATCTTCAGCAGAATTGAGAACATCCATAAATTGGGTGATTAGTGTAGATTTTGCTTGCTGCAAAGACACTTGCAGATTGTCCCATACATCATGAGATTCAGAAACTGCAACCTGGAAATTTTCAACAAAGGTGGCATATGTTTTTATATTTTCTGTAAGCTGCAGAATATGCTGTTGAATAGGGGCCTTGACACGGCTGATCAATAACTTGACACTACAGGCATGACAATTGCTATGATTTTTCTTGCAGTAATGACACAAGAACACATGACAGCTGGTACAGAAGTCCCTAATCATACTGTCGTGTTTTTCACACATCATTACAGTACAGTCATTCTGGCGTTTGTAAGCAAGTGCAACACTTCTCTTATGAGAAAAATCGTGTTCAGAGAGCCAGTGTTGTTTACAATAGAGCTTTTTGCATTCCAAGCAGTATTGACAAGCACACTTCAAGCAAGGGGGCAAACTGCATGGCCTTCCATTTGGAAGGTTCTTCTTGTCTTCAGGTGAACTAAAAAACAACAAAAAATACCAACTGCTTTTGCCCTTAAAGAAACTCATGGAAGTTACTGTTAAAGCGCCTTTCATTAGATTAATTAAATTAAAACTTAAGTCACACCCTCCACAGTCAAGGGCAATTAGCATGTATCTACCTACACACAATAACTTGCTATGGAATAGCAGACCGAATAACAAATTAAGAGCACTAGTTACCTACCAAAGACTTTCCCAGCATAATGAAAAAATCCCAACTTGAAACTGATACCAAAACACTTACCTATCTTTAATGGCATCAAGCATCTGCATCACATAAATGCTAGTTTTAATGGTGCTAATTGTATCTTTTTGACCAAGAAGATGAAGCTTTCGGCAATTGGGGCAGCGCAATCCCTTTGGCTCCAGCGCTGGATCAAAATGGTCCTCTAAGCATTCTTTGCAAAAGGAATGTTCGCAATCTAGAGTTCTCGGATTCTCGAAAATCTCCAAGCAGATGGAGCATGTGCAGATCTTGATTACAGCAGATTCAGTAGTCATTTTCTGCTACAAAAAACAACACTAATGAGTTGCAGGACATTTATCAAATTGTACGGCTGATGAACGAACTAATTCCCAAGTAGCTGAGTACCTTTCTACAGTTCTAACGACACTTACAGGGTCAAATTCATTACAACGCAGATCTAGCATTGTTATTCATCAGCAAAGAAGCAAGCTTTTAAGCGAAGGGTGCAGCAAGTAGGACAGACAATAGATCGATACAATGCAGGAGTAGAAATTCTTGGTTTGTCAGCATGCAAATTCCCTGTCTCCCCATGCAGCGGCTGACATACTCATTTCCTTTGGCCACTATAGTGAATTGCCAAATTCCCACAGTAGCAAATAAAAACCTAGTAACACCGTTGCAATTAAAAACGGAAAATATCGTAAATGTTCTACTCCGTCTTATAGCGGTGGCTGCGAAGTCTTGCAGTGACTTTGCATGAGAGATTGTGTGGTCACAATCACGTATTAAAGAATTTAACCCGGCTCAGGCTTTCGCTACTAATGAAGATACTCTTACAAGACATTGCGTGAGCATGCAAACTGATTTATAGGTTTAATTAGCGTGGGCTTTTTCTGAAGCCTAAGATGGCTAGTTCAATCGGTAATCGGAACGTAAATCCCCACTTCTGAAATGTCAGAAACCACGAAATAAAA
This sequence comes from Craspedacusta sowerbii, assembly GCA_003687565.2. NCBI lineage: Eukaryota > Metazoa > Cnidaria > Hydrozoa > Limnomedusae > Olindiidae > Craspedacusta > Craspedacusta sowerbii. The sequence continues at coordinate 7,564 of QQSS02214616.1, forward strand.
ATCTAGCGATATACATAAAATACATGATTTTTTAATGAGTCAATGGCTACTGCTTGCTATATCTCTTGCCAGAATAATGCCAATAGATGTACGAACCAGCCCGTTTAAAATGGCGAGAATAAAAACACCAGCAAATTTTTTCCCGTCCTACCGAGACTGTCTTTGATGTTAACCGAAGACCAAAACTGTGATTTCAAAACTGTGATGATGTCGTGCCACTGTTCACTTGAGAGCTTATGTTCTCGTGAGGCGGTGCTCTCGAGTTCTCCAGGGGTTTCGAGTTCTTCATATGACTCCAAGCAGTAGCTTGGCCAGTTAAGACTCCAACCAAAGGTCTCTGATGAGTCCCTTGGCCGGGACGAAACGGACGTAAGACTAGCCATTTGATTAACCGAAGACCGTTATAAATATTTCTGGGAGAGGGGTGAGGTTCATTCCTTGGTCCTTGCAATTCGGAAATTGGGACCGGAATTGACTTTTTCGGTTCTTTTTCCGACGTAGTGTGAAGAAGGTTGGTACTATCTTGCAGCCGCCATTTATTCGTAGGTGTTGCCCGAGACTTGGCTTTAATGTAAGCTGCTTATATTGAATCCCTTGTACTGCACACCTTCTTTTCCGTCCTACGAATGAAAGATGCGACGTTAAACTGAATGTAAAAGTTAAAAATAAGCAAAAATTTGTGTAGCCAAACTAAATATTTAGGTATTGTTCTAGATTATAAAGTGTCATGGAGGAGTCAAATCTCCGAACTTTCAAAGATACTTGCTAGAGCTAATGGCTTATTGATTGAGATAAGATACTACGTGGAGGTAAAGTCCACTAAATCGCTATACTATAGTTTATTCCATTCCCACATGAGTTACGTCTGCGTTACCTGAGGCCTGGGCAGAAAACGTGAGCTAAACAGAAGTGGCAACAACAAGCTCTGAGAATATTTACGTTCTCCAAATACGATGCCTCTACATCTGAGTTATCCTCGCAATTGAAAATATTGAAACTCGAAGATGCTATTACATTAAAATTATGCTTTTTAATGCTCTACTGGTGCAATAACCGGCTCCCAAAATCTCTTAACAAGTTATTCCGCTTCAACGCCTGTACCATGAACACTCGAAAGAGTGACTCAACAAGATCGACATTATCAGCAATGCCGTTTTCATATTAGGCAACAGCAATTGCTACTATTTTCAGACTAAAATGACTTGTTTTAACACCGTTAAAAGTAAGGGTACGTTCGTACCGTACATCATGACAAGGATCGGATCCATAAGAGAGTAAAGCTAGATTGTCCATTACAAGCGACTAGACTAAAACTATATGACACATTTGTACCGACAAATTAAACATAGCTACGCAGCAAGGGCAGTCCTTTCAATAGAACAAAAGCGAGGAAGGCGATGGAAAGCTAGGAGGATAGAATCTAACAGAGCAACAACGTTGGATGGTTACCGAGATTCTTCAATAATGGCTTCGATCAATGAGTTAATATGGCCTCCTTATATTTCAAATAGCTAGCCTTCTATTTCATATCTAATTCTTTTATACGTCAGTGGGCGCGTGATCCAAAACAGGGATGAATATTTTGGAGCAACCCACTAATAAGTAGCTTCTTTTTTATGATTTAGTTCATTAAAGTTGAAATTGGTGATCTGTTAGACAAAACAAGTCATCAAAATTAAAAGGAAATTTTTTTTCTTCTGAAACCGGCTCCAAACTTTGTACTTCTTCGGTCTTTTGGAGTAATATCACCATATAACTACTAACATTTAAACCCATATGTGCGAGTGCAATATTGTTACAGGTAGGCGTGCCGTCGAATGATATAGATCTGTCAATTGACACGGATTTCCTAATGTACCACTTTCGCTAGAAAATCAAGAGCTCATTGAAAACCAGAGCAATGGCTGTATGATGCGATTCTAATGTGTACAAATGAGCAGCTTAAAGCAATGGGGGCTACCTGGCACATTTGCGAAAATTGTTTCTTGGAATCGCTAATTTAAGCGCTATACTTTACAATATTTGTGCTTTCTTGCGCTAAAAACAAAGTCCTTTTCCGATTGCCATCACTAGTGTTGAATAAGCGTACCCGATCCGTAATCCGATCGAGCTACAATTTCCATGTAATTCTTTAATTCATTCACGTTTATTTAGGATGCAACTTGTTAAGCTATTAGGTGATTGAGTTATTATTATTAATTTCGCGCAGCCGGGCCTCCAAACCGCATGCTTTTGGATCAACTCAGAATTACTTCGTAGGAGTTGCGAATGCTGCTGAAAGCAAAGGCAGGAAGCTTAAGACCACTATATACAGCGAAGAGCGCGATGAATATCTCTATTGCAAAAAACACCATCGGCAGATGAGCTCATAAAATTTGTTCAGCTTAGTCCTGCCCTCTTGAATATTTTGAAGTAAGCTATTGTTGGGTACATGTAGCCGCAACAAAAGCAATGCAAAACAATGGTCTGTATCTGTGGCAAGGCCCGTACCATTTGAGAGGGACCAAGATCTGTTAAGCTAGTAAAGAAACGAAACTTGAGACATGAAATAAGAAGCTGCAACCTACTATAACTACGGCAATGTGGGTTCTTTCATGAAGATAACCTTAAAACCATAGACCGCAGAAACTACATTAATACAAACATATTATTCGTTCTGCTTTATACATGCTCTCTGTTATGTAGGCAGGGCTATATAGCAGTCGAGAGCATAGGCAATAAATCGCCTGGTAGTAGTGGAGAAAGGACCGAAGGCAATTAAAACGTCTTGGCGCACCACTGCACATATCATTCTTTGGGAAACCGTTAAATGATTTTGCATTTGGAACCTGTAACAGTAATGAGATCATTCGATGGAATTTTTTCCCCTTTATTTGTTGAAGGAAAGAGCGTATACTTATGACTTCGGCGCGGGCTCTAGTCAATAGGCAGTGGGGGCATGTCCGCTAGCTTGTAATTGTGCTAAAGAAGCCTATTCCTCAGAATCTCTTACCTAGTCCCTTGCCATGAAACTAATGCAATAAAACGTAGTTAAGCAGTCGCCAGCGTCATGTTAATTCAAAATTGAGAGAGAATGTGAAATTTTGGCTCGCTTTATGTACATCATGCACATCCAACGTACTAAGTTCTGCATGGTAGCAAACTGTTGGACTGCACTCTCATATCAATACAAGACAAGATTTGCTCCTATAGCGACAACAGCAAGGTTTTGCGCAAGCCCCGGCCGAGTAAATCGATTTACTGTTGGGGCGGCGTGCTTACATGAGCCGATCTCAGCTTAATTTGAATTCAATCAAGAAACAAACGGGCTCGTGCTGAAAATGCCTACAGATTTGAAAGATTTCTGTTTTTTTCTTTGACGAACTACCATATGCAGCATTACCTAGAAGCATGGAACATTGAATTCTACGATGAAACGCTATAACATTCAAGATTAATTTCTTCAAGAAAAGGCGATTGCTGTAGAAAATTATATATATAAATAGTTGGGAGGCCGCACACTCTGATACACACACACGCTCACTGGGTTTCGTTCTCTCCGTTGCAAGCTTGCCCCGCCTATTTAGCCGCTCCGACAGAGAATAAGCCGTCCAAAAACC